>CAJPEX010004051.1:0-24410 GCA_905338405.1 Notodromas monacha
AGGGATGGCACGTCCGGATGCATGCAATGAAAATGAGGTGGGGGGCGCGCGCATACGGGCCCATCGCGCCCCTCCATCCGAGGGATGCCTGCCAGGGCTAGCCGGATTCGTCCTGTAAGACCATCCCACGGGATGGACAGGGGGCTCCAATAGCCGTTGCATCCCAGATGGGCCGAGGGATGCCCCGATTCTTTGCTGGGTATCATTATGACGCCAAAAACAATTGGATTTGACAAAATTTAAAACCATTTTATTCAATTTTTAAGCCTGGCCTTCTTATTATGGTACGTGATACAGCAAAACTGGAGAAAAATGGCTGCATATTCTACATAGAAATAAGATATTGTATCCTCAAACTTAAAATGTTGAATGGAAAACACAGCAATTGTGTTTTCATTTTTCTTATTGTGCTCTGAAATCTGATGATACTTGATCGAATCTCATTCAGGTTACACAGTGAACTATAGGGAAGCTGGATCGAATGTAGATTGGGAAGAAATCCGATTGGACGCGACGTCTAATACGTACGTTTTGCGAGATTTGAAATGTGGAACGAAATACGAAGTATTCCTCACGGCATTCAATCAAATCGGGACCGGACTTCCGAGTGAAGTGGTTTTTGCGCAAACCAGCGGCTCAGGTAAGGAATCATCGTAAGGCCAGATTTTCATTTTTTTCACAATTTAAAATCAAAAGGACTTTTCAACGAGAATATGTAGAGGTCTTTCAACCCATACAAAATGAGACAGATGATGGAAATGTAACTAGATTATTTAAAAAATGGAAATTAGTTGTTAAATGGACAATTGGAAAATTGCCTTTAAATTCAGCATCTGACTAATTCAATCACCTAGTATTTATTTAAGGTCCAGAATATCGAAAATGTTAATATTCTTTAATTCTCAATTTTCCCGTGCTGTTTTCCCCTACTCGAAAATTATTTCAGCGAGTCGAATTTAATTTTTTGGTCCCTCTGTGTTTAACTAGAAGAATGCATAAATTCGATTTTATAAAATTAGAGATGTGATGCTGAATTGAACACGGTTTTTGATTATCCACGAAAATTGCAGTCCCATATTCCCCGGACAAGTCACATTTGCTCGTCATCAACACGACGTCGGCCATCCTGAAACTCGACGCCTTCGAAGACGGCGGTTGTCCCATCATCAACCACGTCATCAGCTACAAACGCAGAGATTCTTCGGGATGGCTCAATTTCCCTTCGGAAACCGTAGTGTCAGACGTGAAGCGATACAAGTTGGAGAATTTGTCCCCTGCTACGACCTACGAACTGAAAATCAGCTCAACGATGGGTCGACCGTGCAGACTCAAACTCAGAGTCAAGAGCTGCAACTGCCTCCTACCGCCACAACACGGCGGCAACCGCCGATTGGTCCTGGGGTTCCGCAGGGTCAGGCCGTTGTTGAGGTAGATACCACGCCCCGAGTTCCTGGCGCCGATCGTTGTTTTGGCCGGAGTGGCGTTCGTGTCGCTTACTACAGCGTTGTATTGTCGGAAAAAGCGTAAGCGAAGTATTTCGAAATATTTCATTTGATCAAGGTTTATTTTCCTCTGCAGTCGCACCTTAAATTTTTTTTAATGACGTACAGATGTCGCATGAATCACGCATTGTTTTCGACCAAATTAATAAGGTGGAACCTTGAGTAAAAATTTTATAATCTATTTCAGTAAGTGATGCATTGCTCAAAAGCTTCGCCATGTAAAACATAATTTCTCTTAGAAATAAATGTATTGGTTCCAGCACAAAAAAATAAGCAAGTTGTTATGATATAAATGAAAGAAAAAATCCCAAATAATGATTTGAAAACCTCAGCTGATAATGCATTTCGATTGAAAATGACTGAGAGCAGGTGCATTGGAAGCACAAGGTGAAATCAGATGTCACGAAAATCCGAGTTGTTGTAAGCGTATAAGTTTTGCATTTTAATTATGCAATTGCTGCGGTTCAATCATAACCAGAATAACAACAGGGGGAAATCTGAAACCTAAAAAATAGTTATTCAAAAAGGAATCATTGACAAATTTGAATTGGGTCTCAGCATAAAGAAACGCTCAACTTTTACAGAACATCTGGATGTAACCCAACAAAAGTAGGGATGTGAAACTTAACCTATCAATCTCCTTACCTGACGAAACACCCAATTTGACAGAATCTAAAAAATTCTTTAAAAAAATAAATTTCGCTTGGAATTTTGTACCCAACCATGACGCGCAACTAATTTTTTGCCCAGGAAATTCTTTGAAAAAAAAAAACGTACGCGTGGTACTCGACTAAATACGGGTTATCACTACTGATGACCCACGATTAGAACTGAAGTATGATGTATTACTCATTCCAGGGGTTCGAGTCGACAGGAAGCCAGAATTTCTGGCTGAAGGACACCTCATGGACTCTCAAGGAAGACCGTGTCGCGAGAACTCCTACGGACTGAGTTTCGATTACCCCAAGCACATTCAAAAACCACCCCCAGGTAAGGTTTTTAATTTCAGCGATCCCTTCAGGGATCAAATATTTGTAAAAATGGGATATTTTTTCCCCCCTTATAGGGTACAGCGACGTGAACCCATACGCAACCTTTCAACTAGCCCTACCAAACCAACAACAGCAACCGCAACAGCCGCCACAACGCGATCTGAGTTTTGGCTCTTCCTACTTTGGCAACGAATACAATGGCAATAATAGTTATCAACAATCAGCCAGAGCCGAATTTGTGTACTTTGATCCGAAGGCTGCCAATATGGAAACCTATCCCTTGCGACACGTGAGTGTTGGGTATAATATAGAGGGTATTTTCTGCCCAGAAGAACCAGGCTTTTCATGATGCGTATGTCGATTTATAAAAAAATTAAACATTCGTCCTAATCACATATCCAATTCCAATCATGTATTCTCAATTCCGATATCATCGAAATTTGATAAACGGAGTCCGAATTGTAAATGTTGGTAAAATTCTCTGTCCAATCGTCTGATGTATGACTATGAGTGATATCACTTTGTCGAATGATTCAATTATTTAGCCCAAAACAGGATCAATTTCGATTTTGCCAGCTAGTGAACCACCTTTGTTTTTTTTTTTTGAATGACCTTAGGAGAAAATTTCGTTCGAAGATGCGAATTTCAACGATTTGCTGTGCAATATATTTAAAACTCAAATGAAGAATGCAAAAAATTATGCTCAGTTTAAAGGCGCGTCGTTTAGACAGCTACTTAATTTTAGGAACGTCAGCAGTCTAACAGTTTTTTCAAGATTTGCAACGTGAATTTTATTGAGTTTCCCAAGATTTTTTTCAGTTGGATTTTCATTCGAATAGTTATTATAACACATTTATAATTTCAGACCCGCCAGGTCTTATCAACAGCCCGATCTAATTTTAAAAATATACCCCATTCTTCCTGAATTTTTCAATGTCTGTGAGTGTGCTGAAGTTAGCCCGAAAATCAAATACATTTTATTGAAATTTGATAAATTATACAGGTGTTCATAATTTCATGAACATTTTCAGGAGCATAACCTCGTAAAATCTGGAACGTCAAATTGCGTCATGCAAGCAGGTGGACTTGGATCCAGTCGAGGTGAGGAAATTTTTGGCAAGCTTTTCCACACGTCATCGCATGCATTTTTGTAATTCCGTAAACAGTAATTTTCTGTATTTCCGCAAGATTATGTCACGGGCGAATTTAAAGCCGAAATTTTTGTGAAAGTGGCTTGTTGGTCGCAGAATAATTTGGAATACTTTGGGAGCAATACGCGTATACACAGAAACATGGTAATCCCGGTAATGCTTCCGGTCATAAACAAATTTCAAAACTTAGGATATGAAAGAAAGTTCTGAGAGCAAAACATTAAAGGATTTCCATGGCGGTGAGTGAGTAATGAGAAAGTTCCAAGCTTGAAGTGAGGAAATCGGGAGTTTTTTATTATAAATTTTCAAGATATCTCTGACTATTTTGAGTACCAGTCCCATTTGTTAGACTCGTCCTGTCCCAGCAGAAACTTGTAATTTTTAAAATTTATAAATTCATTCTTCCCCAGATTCATCATTGTCAGGAGACGAATTTCATGAATTCTAAGGTCTTCCGCAAGCTTTAAATTTGAATCAAACATGCCAATAAGTCACAAAAGTCAGATAGAAAAATTCTCCGTTGAATGTTTATTCTTCGGCGAGTTTCAATTTCAAGCTACTCTTGCATATTAGTATTATTCGAATGCCGAGGAAGACGAGTACAGTATTCATCATATTAATCTTTGCTCGATTCTGTTGAATAAAAATTGAAGCTCCAATATACAGTATAAGCATTGGGTCGTCAATCAAAAGAGTTCTGTATCGTTTTGAATAGATTATGATGCGATGTCAGCTGCGAGTGATTCGGATCTCGAATCGAAACGAGGTCGCTACAATAAATGTGCATCCATGGATCGTCGTAATAAGAGGTCATCTTCTAGCAAAGCTCAAAGCAGTTCCTTCAGGATCGCCTCAGGTGAGAAAATAATCCCCTCGCCTCTTCGATAATAATTGCAGATTATTTCGCAGATTTATTTCATTTTATTTCTGTCACAGGTTCAAGCGAATGTATTCCTTCAATACACGCAAAGTTTGACACGATCACTTATTGCAGTCTGAGTTTCTCGAATATTTCAAAATTTGTAGGATTCCTCGAATGGACAGTTTTACTAACGAGTGTATATACATACGAACGACAAATAAACGGACCCTTTTACAATTAACAAATCGCCCTTATGTATAACATGAAGCAAAAAGCCAGTCATTAGTGCATTTATATTTTCTTGCTGAAACGATGAAAGCTTTTTTTCCTTCTCTGATTTAAAAACTATAATTTTTACAGATTTTCTGGGTGCTGACCCAAGAAGTTTTGAAAATGTATGAAAAATTGAAATTAGTTTTTAAAATAGTCTATTTCGTGGAGAGCATGCAAAAAATCCGTCAAATTTAGACGGAATTTCGAACAAAGCATGCTATTCAATTGAATCCCAATTTCCCTAAATTAAAAATGCGGTGGCGAAAATCACGACCAGGTGAAAAATATTAAACAAAACCATGATTTTCGCTGTATCATGGTATACCTATACCTAGCTGGTCGATACAGAAAATCACGACCAGGTGAAAAATATTAAACAAAACCATGATTTTCGCTGGTTCGAGATTTATGGCAAAAACATATGGAAAATGATCTTCCAGGTGAGAGACGACGATGACGTTCATTTTTAAATTTTGACGAGAATTTAAAGGAAAAATTTTAGAAATTTCAGCGAGGAAACCATTCTAATCCAAAAAAAGAATCTTCAATATTTTTCCATTATTTTCAGAGAAATTTTGACTTATTTCGAGTGAATGTTGAACAACGTTTCTCCATGCACGGGAGAAATTGGTCATTGATCAGTTGTCATTTATTACTTAAACTCAAAAAATTATCGAAAATGCTCCACGTTTGCCATTTATTTTAGTTTCTCCAACACCTACGTCGTAGCAAGAGCATTTTCGAATACATTTATTTTTCCAGATCTTTTGATTATAAAATCTTCAGTTAAAAACATCGTGAATGAATTCAATTCAATTGTATCGAAGATGTTCTTCTGTGCATTTCTTTTCGAAAGCTGTCGAAAAAAACCGCATAAATTGCGTTTTCACTCAATGTTCTAATCATATTCCAGGAAACAACACGAGTTCGAGTGATGATCCAGGGTCTCCCTACCTCTAAAGACACGCCTTCTTTTTGCGGTCTTCCAGTTCTCCTGGAGCTAGGTTATAAAGAAGTGTAGGAGAGCCTTGAATACTGTCCAGAAACAGTTTTAGGCTTTACTTTCAAGTCGCTACGCCTGCCGGGTCCAGAAGACTCGCCGACGAAACATCGTTTGTCAGGTGCGCGAATTACTCTTGTGCCATTTTTAAATTTATTTGACGCTTTCTGGTATGACAGGATAACATTCCAATGCATTACGTTTTTCTTCAATTTCTGCTCAATTAAATATAGTGGGATTTACGGATCTTCCCGAGTTTCGACAGGACTCGGCCAACAACACTCACCAATTTACGCGGCAGCAAGCCACGAAATTAGCGAACTGGAAGCTGAAATGGTCCACTCCAATGACGATGTGGAACTGGATGCCCGGATCCGGACATTGAGAGCACAGCATGATTTGGCAGTTAAATCACTCACCAAGGGGTTGTATTCCAGCCAACCACACCCACATCCAGGAAACCAACAACAACAACCCCGAGCATCCCGGGATTCGGGTTTCCCTATAGATGTATGACAAGAGGACTTCGAAGACCGGGTGTCGTTTGATAGCGACGACGAGCGACATCTACCCGGTCTTTGAAGTGATGTGAATACGCTCGTTTCTCTTTTTCCACGTGTGAACGCGCTTTGAGAATATGCAAGCGTGACATCTACAAGTTTTTAACAAAAACAATGTTGCGTTTTTTCGGTGCTTCCCTGGTGGAGCGAGGCATATGTGGTGTAATACTGTAATATGGAAACCTAGGGAAAATTGAGTTCTTTTCGAAGCAACGACCGAATTTTTCATTGTCATGATTTTTTTTCATGCAAGACTGGTGTGAGGGTTTTGGTTCGAAAGTTTTGCCTGGTTTGAGGTCATCGAATATTTCGAATTGATCCTCAATGGTATATCTGATCTATATAAGTTTCAAAAGCTAAAGAGTGCTTGAACTAGGTGGAGTACGCATGAACTTATAAGCTTATTAAAAACCAATCCCCAATCCCTCCCACGTAAACTTCCAATTTGACTCATCTACCTCTATAAAATGTCTGCAATGGAAAAAAAAACTTCCAGAAAGATGACATGCCCTTATTCCTTTGGTTTAATAGTTTCCGCGAAAAATGATTTCATTTTAAAGAAATATATTTAAATAACTTGTCAACCAACCCACGCATGAAAGCCACTTGGATTTTGCAATGTTTGGCTAGATTCCAGTTACGTGTTTTACGAAATGACGACAGGGTTTTATTGTTGGTCGTATTGAAGATTCAGGCCACGATTCTGAACACTCGAAAAATTACAATCAATCTTTTTATAGCAAAAAATACAGCTGTAAACAACAAAGTAAATTTGATGTCACCATTGGAAAATGCCGCACTTTATTAGACTCCTGTGCTGAGAAAGTCTTCCAACATTTTTTACCATTGCGTCAAAATGATGAAAATCCAGTAACATTGAATCTGAAAAACTTGTCTAACCTGAAGTTATGAATATTTTGCATGCTTCTGCCAGCGTTTCTCGTGCATTCTATCTTTGTACTGCTCGTCATCTGTCATCAACAGATATATTAAGATGAAAATGTCTTTGAATGAAACATGTATCGCATTTCGCCAAAACATTTTCTCAGCTTTTTGATGTTGACCGAGGATTTGTAAAGTTGTGGTGATCTTTTGAATACACCTATTTCTGTGATGCTTCTACTCATTTATATCATTCATTTTCAATTTATATTTCAGAATGGCAGAGCTGAGAACGTTCATATTTGAAATGGTTGAAAAATACACGCGGGAATAGAACATTTATTGAATGTGGTATTAATGTAAATTTTTCAAATCATCGCCCAATGCATTTGCCTTCAGTATTGCCATTATTGTGCAAATGAAAAATGTTTCTGACCCGAATTAGCATATGGCCAACCTAAATTTATGAAAAATACTGCATGCTTTGACCGACATTTGAAGGCGAAATCTATCTTTGTACAGTACTGCTCATTCGTCATCAAAATTCAGTACAAAATTTTCTTGGAAAAGATATGCATCCCATTCCAAAGAGGATTTTGAATGAATGAACAGAACACTTTATTTGCTGCTTTTTAGCGTTCACAAGGTTCACTCAAGATTTCCACAACCAAACCCCCCTTCCCACCCAACCCAAATCCACTCAATGACATTTTAATCACTTCAGAGCAGGAACGCACAAATTACCAACAAAAAATAAAAGAAAATACAATACAACATGAAATACAACTGGACATCTGACANAGCAACGACCGAATTTTTCATTGCCATGATTTTTTTTCATGCAAGACTGGTGTGAGGGTTTTGGTTCGAAAGTTTTGCCTGGTTTGAGGTCATCGAATATTTCGAATTGATCCTCAATGGTATATCTGAAGATATATTCAAAGTTTTCGATTTCTCACGAACTTGATCCACCTCATGCGTACTTGAATATTCGAATAATTTTTGGTTAGGGGTTAGGGAGGGTGCATTTGAAGGTTAAACTGAGTAGATGGAGATATAAATGTCTGCAATGGAAAAAAAACTTTCAGAAGAATGACATGCCCTTATTCCTTTGGTTTGATAGTTTCCGCGAAAAATGATTTCGGAGATTTTTTGCATTAAAATGTATTTCCAAAGGACTTCATTTTAAAGAAATATATTTCAATACCTTGTCAAAAAGCCCACGCATGAAAGCCAATTGGATTTTGCAATGTTTGGCTAGATTCCAGTTACGTGTTTTACGAAATGACGACAGGGTTTTATTGTTGGTCGTATTGAGCATTCAGGCCACGATTCTGAACACTCGAAAAATTACAATCGATCTTTTTATAGCAAAAAATACAGCTGTAAACAACAAAGTAAATTTGATGTCACCATTGGAAAATGCCGCACTTTATTAGACTCCTGTGCTGAGAAAGTCTTCCAACATTTTTTACCATTGCGTCAAAATGATGAAAATCCAGTAACATTGAATCTGAAAAACTTGTCTAACCTGAAGTTATGAATATTTTGCATGCTTCTGCCAGCGTTTCTCGTGCATTCTATCTTTGTACTGCTCGTCATCTGTCATCAACAGATATATTAAGATGAAAATGTCTTTGAATGAAACATGTATCGCATTTCGCCAAAACATTTTCTCAGCTTTTTGATGTTGACCGAGGATTTGTAAAGTTGTGGTGATCTTTTGAATACACCTATTTCTGTGATGCTTCTACTCATTTATATCATTCATTTTCAATTTATATTTCAGAATGGCAGAGCTGAGAACGTTCATATTTGAAATGGTTGAAAAATACACGCGGGAATAGAACATTTATTGAATGTGGTATTAATGTAAATTTTTCAAATCATCGCCCAATGCATTTGCCTTCAGTATTGCCATTATTGTGCAAATGAAAAATGTTTCTGACCCGAATTAGCATATGGCCAACCTAAATTTATGAAAAATACTGCATGCTTTGACCGACATTTGAAGGCGAAATCTATCTTTGTACAGTACTGCTCATTCGTCATCAAAATTCAGTACAAAATTTTCTTGGAAAAGATATGCATCCCATTCCAAAGAGGATTTTGAATGAATGAACAGAACACTTTATTTGCTGCTTTTTAGCGTTCACAAGGTTCACTCAAGATTTCCACAACCAAACCCCCCTTCCCACCCAACCCAAATCCACTCAATGACATTTTAATCACTTAAGGGGATGAAGAAAATAAAATTTGTCTCATTTGAACTGAAAGGTTTTCAGGAAATTTCCCCGCTGTCATTGGTATTCATCGAAGAGAAAGTTTGAATAAAAATTGGATTTACATACCATGTTAAAAACATATGAAGCCAACAGTTTATCTTGATCCTTTAAGAATATTTTTCTTGGCCTTTTTTATGCTTCTCAATGGTATCTGAAATTTGTGTGATACTTTGAGTACACCTGTGCTTGCAAAACTTCCTCTCAGTTATCTATGTTTATCTTACATTTCAGGACAACGACAATTCCAGATAGAGAAGGGGATTCCTAGAGAAGAGGTCACTGGAAACATCGGTTATAAGAAGCCCGTATCAGCAGTATGAAAGTCAGGCCACATTTTCGGTGGCGAAAGTTGTAATTTTTGTTTATTAAAGTCGCATCTCAGTTAATCTTTGTTTCGGAGCAAAGGTGAAGAATTATTTAGAGAAAGAGGGCGATTGTGAGTTTTGTGACATCCACTGAAAAGTGTTCCCGCGATGCTTCAAGTGACGGCCCGATGTTGCATAATCGGAAGATAACAGGGACAGATTTATCTGAGGACGTTCGAAACTGGGTGTCTGATATTTCTGTGAATATAGTTTGTCAGAGGATGCGATTTCAGAATCACACGGCAGAGGGAAATTTATTGAGTAACAGCTGTGTTCAGAACAGTGTTTTTCCGTATGTCATTTTTTTATTGTTTGCGGACTGGCATATTTTGTGAAATTGTTTTCGTTTTAAAGGCTAAGTTGCGTACATTTTCAACACATCTGATGCAATCTACAATTGAAATATTTCATATGCCTCTGTTTAGAACACTAGCTACATAAATTAACATTTCATAGTGATGGTAATTGAGCAATCGCTGCAACGTGTGGCGAAGATTGCAATTTCGATTGGGAAAACAGTTTTTATACAAATAGTGATCGCATTTGGGCTGGAGACATACAACTTGCTTTCAATCCATCTAGATGCATCAATAATCAACTGAGTGAATCAATTGTGCTTTTTTTACTCAAGTGCGAGATTTATTTTTCAGCAAGGAATTGTTGCTTTCTTCAAAAACAAATGTCCTTACGTTTCCACCTTTTCTTGTGAACTGTGAAAATTTTTCTGTGGGGACAAGAAACAGTCTAAGATTGGCAAGTTAAAAGAAAGCCTGAAAAAAATTGTGCAGGCGCATACATCCCAGAATGATTTCTCAAATGTACCACAGCATTCGCACAAGTCAATTGAAAGGAATAATCACAGCTGAAAGAATCAGAATTGGGGGAATGTTTACGAGGAATGTTAGTATATTTTAGCAATTTATGAGTTATTTTTCCAATCAATAATTTATGTATCGATTGATTGTGCATCTCAAGAATCCAGAAATTTCAGAAAACAGCTAATATGTCCTTTGAAAATGCGCGATTATGCATATACCTCAAGATATTAGGTAAACATACTCATCTGAGTTTCGGAATGACGTGGAAGGTTTTTTGTGAAAAAAAAGAATCATTTTATGGAAGAAGTTTTAATTGAAGTCCGACATCCGATTTTTGAAGAAGCAACATGTACTGTACAAATAGATTTCAAAATACATAAAATATATTTTGAGTGTTGTAGCTTGTGGGACAAGTCAATTCCTGTATAAAACAATACCCACTAATATTCATGTTGACAGTTTTTCGAGAATATTGAACCCTAAAATAAAATTTTGACACAAATTCTAAACACCAATGTCCTTTTTCAAAATTTCCATCAATATGGGAGGCATAAATCAGACACCGTATGTGTGACACGATATTCGCAAATGGGTCCACTTGATTCGAGGTTCATTCATTATCAACCAGAAAATTATTATCTCTTCGAACCAAAGGATATATTCAAGCGTATTTTGTGTGATCGACAATTTCTCTGAAATGGGACAGTGAACGACGGACTGCTGGTGCTGCAAATAAAGCGTCGTTTTCCACCGATATTGGCATGAAGAAAGCACCACTGTGTGGATTCATCAAAACAACTCAGTTCAATCTGAACCATGATCGACCAGCCGATTTTGTTTTGTTCAAGGTATTCAATTCGTTCATGATGCGAAAAAAACAACGTCATCGTATATAACCGGCCTTTTAAAATTCAGACTTGTGAGTTGTGACAGCACAGTATTTTGAATTAAGATAGTAATATATGCTTTGAATCGCGATCGCGCATGAAGTCAATCAAAAAGAGGAGAAGGAAATCTTGACTTGTGATCATTGTAAAGTAATATACATTCCCATGTATAATGTGGGTTTATGTTTGAGGCTTTTTTAATTTTCAATTTAAAATTTTTTTGGATTCGAGGAATCAAGGTCTTAATTGACAACATTCTAGCAGCAGTGAGAAAAATTATTATATACTTTTACACTTAAAAATCCTGTGAAAACTCTTCAAAGTTTTTGCTGTCATGGAAGACAACAAAAAACTTACATATACTGAGAAAATCCAAAAATTCCAAAATGCTATTTGTCATTAGTTTGAATTTTGATGATGATGATCAGCAAGCCTTATTTTCTATTTTTGGCATTCACAAGGTTCAAGCAATGTTACCACATTGAACCCCATCCCCTCCCCACCCACATTCATCCAAACAAATTTCATCACATCAGAATGGAAGATTGAGAAATAAGCTGCATCTGAATGTTAAAAGAAAAGAAAATACATCCTGTATTAAAAATATCAACTACAATATACAAACACTTTCTGAAACCCCTTATATTGTTAATGTGTTCCTCTACACTTGGTTGCCTCTAGTGCGCATGTTGTAAGGCACAGATGTTGCCTGGTGCAACCTCCTGCCTTCAGAAGCACCTAAAACTCTCCAACTGGGAATTCCATGTTAGAATTCCCCAATTGCACCATCAACTCCCATCCTCCATTTTCAATGCAAATACTTTTACAGTCCAAATTTTCCTCATACTGCATACACTTTGCCGTTTGTCCAAGCCTCACTTTTATCTGCGTGTTTCAAAATTTTGCTTGACTTGAAATATAATTCTCTTGTCTTTTGAAGTCCTTACCAAAGGGCTCCCTGCTGTGTTCCTTGGCAGATCCAGTGTTTTATATATCTGAATCTCTGTGTTTGCTTCATTTTCATTTTTCTTTGAGGCCTGTGCGCCACACATGTCATTATTTCACAATCCTGTTGTTGACCAGAATTGTTTTCCCAACCTTGTTCATGTTTCTTTCTTTCTCCGTGCAAACAGAGCATGATGCTCCCAATACAAATTGGTCACTTTGCAGTCTGCACATTCTTTGACCTTAGCCAACCAAAGTTATAAATACAGGTGTGCTCTTAGTTGAAGTGTGCTAACCACGTTTGGATGCCTCTCTAAAACCTTATTGTTGCCCTGCTCCACAACATTATATTGTATTGCACAATACTGTGTAGAAGTCATATAATAAAAATTAATTTATAATTCTCTCACAGAGTAACTTTTCTGTTTCCTTCAAAAGTTGCAGAAAACAATTTGAATCTTGGACCTGAGTTATATTGGTTAGCAATTAAATTTATGATAAGTGTCTGATCACCACTATCCACTTATTTGCTTCTGATTTGAGACAACAATTCCAAAATGTACAATGGCACAATTAATTGATGTAAATATGTACAGTTTCTTCTCTCTCCCCAATAACAAAAATAAAATTCTGAATTTCAAACAAAAGAAGCAAAATGCTCATCATAATCCTGTATCATGGAGCAAGCAACCTTCTTGTCCTTGAGTAAATTGCTTGATGCTTTTCTCAGCTGAAGCCAACCATTGAAAAAAAGATTATAGAAAAATTATTTCAGGCGGGAATGAATGCATGTGAAATCTCTAATACTCTTTAACTTCCTTGGCCATTTCAGTGGGAAAAAGGAAATTCACCGGGAGTCATCAACATCCTGTACAGACTGGTCTTCGCATGTCATTGCTTAGCGTGGTTGATTGTCGATTTCAAGCAATGGGGAATTCGCTACAGCATCATTTACTTCACCATCTGGAGTTTCATTCTTATCATGGTGGACTCTTTTCTGAAAGCAGGGTTGACACTTTGGTACACCTTCGGCGAGATGGAAAGTGAGTATAGGTCCCATGTTTATTCAACAAGATAAATATTTTGTTTGTTGGGACAGGGGATATTTCAATGCAGTTTTGGGTATGCTGCGGTTTCGATGCTGGTTTTGAAATTCTGCTGGAAATGAGATTTTTTTATATTTCAACAAGGAAGGATGGGAAGAAAAAATCACGACTTGTAAGTGATCTGCAGATAATTCGGGAATCATTAAACTTCCTTTGAGAATTGAAACGGTGATCAGGAATAAACATCGGGATGAAGACTTTTTTAATTCTGCACAAAGTTAATGGTTGTTTTATTCAATCGATCCCAAGCAAAATACATTTTGAGAGTTGTCAGCGTGAAGTGTATTTTTTCTTCTCAGCCGCCGCAATGCGCAAAAATAAAATAACAAATGCTGCGCAATTTTTTTCTTATGTCAAAGAAATGCGGCTGCATGAAGCCTACTGCAACATAAATATATCCCATACGTATTTGAATGCCCCAAAAAAATTTAAATACAGATTATGATACTGTAGTGTACGTATATCACTTTGAATGTGAAACAGGAAACTTAGTATATTTCGGGCATTCAACTAGTATATCAGTTTTGAACCTTGACATTCTTAGGAATTATCCTAAATCATAGAAGCAACTGTTGCGTCCCAAAGCCGCAACTCCGGCATCCAGTCACAACTGGACCAGAAAACTGGTTGCATTTTTGAGGCCAGTGAGCCTTGCAAAAATCCTGTTCTTGCAAGACTCACTGAGCCTCACTCAGCAAGAAGTGGTCATCACTTCTTCAATTTTCCTAAAATTGGCCATTCCTGTCCCAGGAATCTTCCTGACCCAGTCCAAGCACCTGGGTATAAAAATCTTCATTCCTCTTTGAGAGGAGAAGTGAAAACCTAGTGTTGAAGGGCCTTTTACCTGTAATTACCTCATTCAATATTCTGAGCTAACCAACCTATCTTACAATTGACTCTGCCATTACAACCATTTAATTAACAGCCAATTGATGAACTGGGCAATGAGAATGAACTCCTCCAAAAAGAGTTTGAGTTCTTATTCAAAACTTGCATTCTGATGGCTGCACAATTCAAAACTTTTGTCTGGGATGCAATGGACCCATGACAGCAACTGCTGTTGTTGCTGAAAGCCATCAACCCAAAAAATCAAGTGCTTCGCAAAATTTCTTCTTTTTTCTTAGAACTGTATTTCAACTTCTGTACCAGGTAATAATGTGCATTTCTACTCAAATATCATCATGGCTACATGAAGAGCCCTAAAAATGGTCAAAAACTAGACTTTATTTCACAGCTATGAGGCTTATTAGTACCCTGGAATGAATTTGGCTGGCCTTATACCTCTTGTAAAACCAAGTCATTGACATTTGTATCCTTCAATCCCCTTGGTTTATGATCCTGTAGTTCTATTACTGTATAACCAAGTCATAGCATTTCAACAGAAAATGTAATAATTTTCTGGATTGAAAAGGCAAAACTTTTTAAACTTTGTGAATGATGATAAATGGCAAATATAACTATTTTTATCAATCATTCATTACAATGGGGATTGTTCTTGTATGGTTCAATTCAACTGCAGTCAATCAGCCTTTGAAAGGGAACCCAATGTTTCACTCACGGGTTACAGATTAGTACTTAGAATTTCTGCGGATAACACTGTTTGATTATCAGTCCTCCAATTATAAAAATGCCAAAAAAAAGCATTTATATTAATGCCATCTTCTTCCATGGAACGTGTCTATTTATTTCCAGGTGAAGCAGAGTTGACATTCGCAATGAAAATATCTTGGCTCCTCACCAACGTGACTCATGCAAGTGCAATCATTGTCACTGCCACCTATTGGCCTTTGATCTACGACGACAGCGTCATTGAAGGAACGAATTTCGTCGTCCACGGCACCAACTCCATCTATGTTCTGTCAGAAATATTTTTGAATCGTCGTCCGGTGCTCATGGGGCACGTCATCTATCCCATGATGTATTTCATAGTTTTCCTCGTTTTCTCATTGGTGTACTACCTGTGCGGTGGGACGGATGCAGCTGGCAACCCTTACATGTACTGGTTTCTCGACTGGTCGACGCCTTGGCTACCTATCGCCTTTATGCCGGTATTCGTGCTGGGGAACCTAATGTGTCAAACAGCTCTGTGGGCATTTTCCAAAGCAAGTTATCGGATATGGGCTTGTGGGATTCGAGGAAAGAGTGAAAATGATAATTCAGGAATGCGGGTCGGAGAAAGCAACGACATCTATGTGATAAGTGAAGACGAGCGCGTCACGGTGTAGAATGTTTTGTCACTCTGCTAGTCTGCTGCGCTCAGTTCGTGGAATGAATACAGTATTTATTTTTCACAGCGTCAAGTTTATTGCTTCCAGTGAACTTTATTTCAGATTTTTCGAAAAAAATTCCGCATCATTGATTGTTTTTTTTTTGCAGATACATTTCGGTGTGTTATCCGAACAACTAAACGGGTATACCCATATTGGAACTTCAATCAAAGCTACAAAGCAGTAAATCCTTGAATTTTTAAAATTTATATTTTTATACTTTTTAAAATGACGTGTGTAGAATTGTCTTATGTGAACTTTTTATAGTTTATAATTTTTAAAAAAAGGAGCATTGTCCATGTTAACCATTGGATGGTGGCAGGTCCTTTTGCATTGTGTGGCAGTGCCAGGATTTTTTGCAGGCTTCTGCATTTCAGTTTGACCAGATGTCTGCACCAAAATGCAGAGTTTGCTAAGTAGCCAAGTCTTGACAAATCCCACAAAAAGAAAGCCATTATTCTTATAATCTCTGAATGCTAATCCTATGGCAGGGTTGCAGAAAGAATGCCAACCAACAGTGATTATTTTCTTTTTGAAATTGTTCTGCAGGAATGATAAAGAAAACAGGTATTTTTTCCAACTTTTGCTCTTCTAACCATTTTAGTTTTCTATTTTTTTACTCTTTGTGGCACAAAATGTGGCAGACAAATTCCAGCACTGTGGCCCAAAGGTTAGCATAACAATTCATAGATTAAAATTTATTAATGCATCAATTTTTCCAATCAAGGAGCATACAATTGAGTTTACAAAGTCACAAGCCCTCCCCCCCCCTCCCATCCCTCTCCGTTGCTGACCAGCAGTTGCATGCAACCAGTTAGTAACCAGTTGGAGCCAATGCCCTGCCAGCGTTTCCACCCCCGCTGTTCACCTTCCCACCCATTGGACTATAGGACTTCTGGGGCATTGGATAAATGCCTTGGCACTATGCCTAGGGTTTCAAAAACTAGTTTTCCTGAATAATCAAAGCCAAATACACTGATTACTGCATCTACTGGAGCACCACATGCAACCCTTTTCTCAAAATTGAGAATGAAAAGTTAGTGAACCCTACTTTCTGCTGGGGAGATAAGATTTTATCAAAATTTTAGGCTGGAAAATCTAGCTTTGGCATACAAGGGCCCAAAACAAGTCTCAAAAACTTCATGATCATTATGAATGTATGATTACCCCATTACCCAACCAAAAGCCCCCCCCCCCCCTCCCCACTTTTTTTATGCAAGTTTCATAACAGTGTTTGGTGGCTCTGAGAAGGGCTGCTTGATTTCATTAGTCCTCAAAATGACTGTTAAATAATCATCTTCAAAATTGCCTACTGCAGCCTCTTCCTCAGTGTCACTGATGCTCTCAATGTCATTCTCTTCTCAATGTGGCCCTCTTATCTCATCTCCTTCTTCATTAGCACATTTCTAGCACCTAGCACTGGCATTTGTGCTCTTAACCATGAATAAATAGCCATTGTAGTATGCCTTTTCACCACCCATCTGATTTTTGATGATCTGAAGTGCACCAGCAATTGGATCAACAAAGTGAACTGTAGATTTTGCACAAGTCAGCAAGTGATGATGCTTTCACATTCAAAGAATCACTGATGACCACTGCAGGTTGAGTATATCCCTTTATATACTCAACTTACAAACATATTGGTACTTGGCCTTGTGCTGGGCCTACCTGTGAAAGATGCAGATTACCATCAAGAGTTACAAGGAGACCTGTAATCCCCAATTTTTGCACCAAGGGGGGCTTTTGGCAGGGGGGCTTTTGACCTAGGGGGGCTTTTGGCAGGGGGCTTTTGGACTACACCCGATTACCCCTGTAATGCTTAAAAAACCTTCGGCCTGGCCTAGCGCAGATTTGAGCTTATTTACTGATGCAGATATGGGCCCACTCAGTCTTCCAGGTATTCTTCAAGTCCATATAAGCATTCATCTGGTCGACCAGAGAAATGGATTCATATTAGATTAAACTCTTAATTTGAGGATTAGTAAGGTTTGAAAGACATGGGCAATGTGTTAAGTCCAAATCTGATGTTTACCATCAGTTCTTATACTACTGAAGGCGAACCCACTTCAATTCGCAGCTCTTCGGGAATGAAAACAAATTAGGATCTTGAACAAACTTTTCGTAGGATAATTTTTAGTTCTACACTGGAGATTATTTTGAAAAAGAAAATTGCACAGAATGATCATCTTTGAGATTCGAGGATTATAAACGACATACTTGATTATCTTTGAATATGATTTCATCATCTAGTTTTCTTCGAACATGTTTTTTTTATCTAATCTTGACAATAATCTTTCTTGTATATTGGTGATAAACTACATTTATCAGTTCACTGAAACCTGTCTTCCTAGTTACAAGCTTTCATTCTCGATGTGATGTGAGTTCTCGGAGTCTTTCGCGGGATTCCGTTCAATTTAAGGTTCCATCGAAAGTTTCCCGATTATGACAACAATTAATGGACCAAAGGATTTTCTATCCAGAACGCAGTTCAGTTTTCAACACGATCGACCGTCCTCATTTTTTCTCTTGAAGGTGCGAAAGATTTGAAAGTGTCAATCTATATGTTCGGATTTTCTCGTTCTTGCATTAAACTGCTTTCTTCAATGTTGGAATATTACCAATATTCCAAAGACTTCAATGCAATATTTTGAAACAAGATTTCTCAATGCAATATTTCACAAAAACGTTTTAATCAAATATTTCATGATCATATTTTCACTGCAATATTTCATAACAATGATATTTTCAAACTTTTTCGGTCTTGAATCCAGCTGTTTTTTTTTATGAATTATGAACAATATTTTCAAAGCAATATTTCACAGTATTTGCAAAAAAATATTGCACAATATTTGCGAAACAATATTGCACAATATTTTCAAAACAATATTGCACAATATTTTCAAAACAATATTGCACAATATTTTCAAAAAAATATTGCACAATTCTTTCAATAAAATAGTCGACAACAATATTTTCAATTCAGTACATTATTTTACAAAAACATTTCCAATAAAATGTTTAAAAGAATATTTTCAATATTTTCCCAAGTTTATGCATATCCTTTTTTATTTATTTTTTTAAATAAAACAGTGGGAGAAAACAGCAGCACCGGGAACCATCAACATTGCTTATCGCACCGCAGTCGCAGTGCACAATGTGACATGGCTGGCATTATTATTCTACCAGTGGGGATTTCGTTATGCGATCATATATTTCACGGTCTGGAGCTTCATCTTAATCACAGTTGATTCAGTAATCAAAGCCATGAATTCTTTCGGGGTGTTCTTTTTCAAAGACGAAGCCGATTTGACAGGTGAGAAAGTAATTTTTTGAATCACGTGTAGTTTTGAATTAATTAAGATGCTATATGTACAGGATTTACTTTGATGAGTGTGTTGGGCTTCCCGGGTACTTTGATTATTATTATGAAGGGTCAACCTGATGATCGTCCTTTTTTTTAAACTGTGATTGTTTCAGAAATTCTCATTTTGCGAAGCCTTGTGTATATTGTTGAGGAGAAAGTTCGATTCGATAAATAGATGCAGTTCTGATGCCTAATTTAATTTTGAATCTGAAATAATCTTCTAACTACAAAAAATTAGAGAAAATTCATCTGATATTGTAAAAGACGTACATTATTTATCCAAGTACCATAGGTATACATCTTTTCAAAAATTGTGATTCAAGGTACAGTACAGTATAATGGTGAGCGTATATGATAGGCTGAATATATAACGATTAAATAAGTAATTTAAAAAATTTCTGCCGTGTTTGATGTGGCTTTACATTTCATTCTTAAGTTTTGGAAAAGATAAACAGGCGATTTAAGACTGATTATAACAAGGATTGATGAAGCCAAGCTCATTATTCAGCATGAATTAAATATGGAAATAATTTTCAATGAAGTACCAACATGTTTGATTTTCATGAATTGAGGTCTGCTTATTTTGTAGTCCTGGTACGCTTTATTTTTTCTCTCAAGGTGCACGTCTTATAGAAGATACATGGGTACTGTTCTAAATATATAGGCACTTTATTCTCCATTTCGATATCCATCAACACAAATCAGAAAAAATATATAAAATCATTTGAAAGAGATTGAAAGTTATCTGGCTGCTTTTTTCGACACACAAGATCTAACTTTGTCAATGTGCGGGAAACAAGTCAGTCTCACAATTTTTCTCCTTGCAAAACAGTGTTTTTTCTTACAGTCAATATAATTGACCGTATTATTGTTCTCATGAAGAAAAGTTCTGTAACTACCTTCTGCTGCTTTCTTTCCCGAAATGGTTGAAGATTTTTCACGTGGAACTGGAAAAAGAAATGAGCATGATTCATCTGTGTTTCTATTTTTGATAGATTATTCACCGAAGCTTCCAATCCTCATGAAAATCTCATGGCTCCTGACTTCGGTGTCTCATTGCTGTTCGCTTTTCGTGACCCTGGCATTTTGGCTGTTCCTCTACACCGGAAACTTCGAATTCAACGTCAGTTTCGTGGTTCACACTTTCAACTCTGTCTACGTTCTTTTGGAAGTGTTTTTCAACAGATTACCGGTTTATATTGGCCATGTCATCTACGCATTGATTTATTTCTTCTTGTACGGTTGCTTCTCTCTGGTGTACTACCTTCGTGGAGGAACTGATGCCCAGGGTGAAGTGTGTTTATATTGGTTTCTTAATTGGTCTAGACCTGGGTTAACATTGGGTCTGATGTGTGCGATGTGTATAGGGCCTATTCTTTTCCATGTGTTTTTGTGGGTATTTTCGAAAGCGAGTTCCAAAGTGTGGGGATGGGGGAGAGAAGAATATAGTGTGTCACGGCGTCACCACTTGGAGCATCTAGGCGAATGAAGTTGATGTTTTCTATCAAATTTAAGTAGATGTCGCTTTTTGAACACTTCGTTCGCACGGTTGTTCGATTATTTCGGTGATGCTGTTTTTTCTACTACAGTACTTTTCATAATTTTGGATGAAGTGCAACGTAGAATATGCTGAATAAATCGCTGCTAACTGCTGAACTAAATTAGGCGTAGAGTATTTTCTTTATCCAAAATTTTAGATTTGTTTGCGGAGGAACATTTTATGAGGGCTTCATAACTTTCTCGCCTTATTAAAAAAAATTTCATGTTTCATGCAGATAATTTTCTCTCCTAATGCTGCATTCCAGCCAAAGGAAATAAAAATTCAGAGGTATCAAATCATTAGTGTAATGCTCATTTATGTGTTTTAGATTGTCAATGACATACAATTCGGGTATATATGCTGTAACTCCTCAAAAGTTGGATGAATCGATTACGGAACATACCCTTATTGCAACCGCTGGTCATAGAGAAAAGTACGATTTCCCATCGGAATCCGGCTGATTGATCCGAGAATATTTTCTAATACTCGATTTTGTTCTCAGTCGATGAAATGTTATTGTCGATCACTGTATTCACCGATCAGTCCGATTCACGCCCACGTAGAAAATTGATCAGCAGAGGCAAATCATAGTTCGAATGACACACTTTTCGAGCCAAATGGGTTTCTATGTCGAATAAAATTCGTAAGAAGGGAAAAATAAAGACTTTTACAGCAAGCAGTTGAAGCCGCTGCGTCACTCATTGTCGACTCATGCGGGTATTATATAATATTACCAGCAGTTAGTGATGGAAGCCTGAGCACTGTCAGGCGTCAGCAACCTTTATCCTCATTCACTCAAAGTGCTCGTGACAACAAGTGCCTTCACACTTTGAGAGAATCCGACCAATATGGCAAGCAAAATAGGAGCCATTTGTGAGTTGATTTGATTTGAGTGCGGAAATTTGAGGAGACAGTGTTGAAATTTTTTTTAAAAATAGCCAAAAATATCGATTCTAGTCAAATTCCATGCGCGCAGTGGAAAAGATTCAAGTGAAATTCAAATAAAGTGGCTCAACGAAAAATCTAGATATCCTTTTCACCTGCAAAAAAGACTGAATTTTTTTTCAGGGGACAAGAGTTTTTTTTCATTCTCTAGTTATAGAATTTCTGCTTCAATCGCCAATTTTTGTTCTGATTATGCAATAAAGACCTTCATTAAAGTACTATATAACAGTGTTTCCTGGCCTTGTTGGGCTTGCGGACCAGCAAATTTTAATGAATCACTTGCAGACTGAAATATTTTCATATAAATTCCTGCAGACTGGCAACCTTCCATACAATAATTTGATGACCAGCAGAAGATTTTAAGATACCTGACATACAGTCCTCAGAGCAAGACTTGTATATGGCAAAGATTAAGTGAAGAACCCATGAAGCAGTTACACAGTGGAAATGTCTTTAAGAAATAAAATGCTGGGCTTGAAGAAAGATTTCTCATGTTGAAAACTGGAAATAATATATTTCAGCAGGTGAAAATGTGCCTGAATTTCGATTTTCAAAAAAAATAACAATCTATTTTTCATCAGATGATTTCAACTGACATTGTGTCCAAAATTTTGGATTGCAATAGCAGCCTCCATTACTACATGTAATAAATTTATTATGTGGAAAGAAATTTTCCTGCAGACTGACAAAAGATCTTCTGAGGACTACTGCTGGTGCCAGTCTGCAGACCACAGGTTGGGGAACACAACTGTATAAAACTATAAACCATATAGCTAAAAGAGAATCAGTTCGTTCTTAGAGCTCATCTGCAAATAAAGTGTTGCTTATTTTTTAAGTTCAAGTTATTTCCGGGCTTAATTATACCTAGGGAACAGCATTCCAACAAGGATAACGCTAAGCTGGGTTTGCTTCCTCGGGACCGCAATTAATTATGCGTTGAGGTCTAGCCTGAGTTTGGCGATCGTAGCCATGGTTAATTACACTGCAATCCCACATGCGGAAGGCCCAAGGACGTCTGAAAGCTGCGATTTCAATGCCAACAAAAATGCCTCCCAGGAAACTGAGGCCAACGACATCAAAATCGAAGTACAGTGTAATTAAATTGAATTTAACGGAATAAGTGAGTCATTATTTAATTTGCACTCTGTGATCCACACGAGCTTCGCAGAATCAAGGAACATTGATTTGGGACGAAAGCATTCAACAATTGACCATTTCTGCATTTTACTGGGGCTACCTGGTTTTACAAGTGCCGGGTGGACGATGGGCTGAAATGCATGGTGCGAAGAGACTGATTTCCATCAGTATGTTGGTGTCCGCTTTTTGCACGTTTTTAGTGCCAATTTGTGCACAATCTGGATACATTTTGCTCATGCTAAATCGAGCTGTGATGGGAATTGCTCAGGTGAGAAATTCTCGTCATATTTTGAATGTGGATACAGCAGCGTTGCATACACATGTTTTGCAACATCTCTTGCATGAATGTAGATGCATCAGAAGTCACAACCCAGGAAAACTGCTCAACATCCCTGAATTTGTCAAACACATGTTTTTTTATGGTTTATATGGATGCATCAAAAATGATGAACATTTCAACCATGATCAGGATACATGAGTGGATGCATTCCTACTAGATGCTAGGTTGACTTGGCAAATAAAGTCACATCCATTTTGGACTTGGGAAGGATGTGCGTGCTGTGATGCATCCTTGGAAGATGCATGACAGATGTGTGATGTGTGTTTCCAATCCCAGCAAAGAATCAGCAATTTTGTAGTGTAAATACACATCAGACATGAATGACCCATATTTCATGGCTTGTGCTGGAAATGGGTGATTTTTTTGAATATGGGTGAGGATTGATGGTAACTTTTGCTCTAAGAAATTTGAGATATTATCAAAATATGCATAAAGTTCTGTTGCAGCAAATCTTGTCATGACACATTATTCATTCTTGAGAATTGTTCCTTGATCCCTGAAATTTCTTTATGGGGGAAATGTCATAAAAATCTTGTTATAAGAAACAAATTTTCATTTCTAATGCCAGTTTCTGCTTTCATGATGAGTGCATGGACCATAAAATTTTCAAAAATGTGGCAGAATGTAAGAAGACCCAACTTATTGTGGATAACTGGAAGACCCTCAAAAACTTGAATTCTAATATTTTTGCATAAAATCTAACATTGCTGGAAGTACAGTCAACCCCTGTTAAACTGCCCCCCGATAAACCGCCACCCTCTGTTACCACCAACTTTTCCTCCAAAACAAATCTCCCTAATTGTAAAGCCTAAGGAGACCCCCGTTAAGCCGCCAACCACCATCCGCCAACTTTTTTTAAAGAACAAACTGGATATTTGCATTGTTTTTTACCCCAATAAACCGCCAATGTTTTTTTCCTCCATCCAAGGCAATTGAATTTTAGAATCTTATCCAAGGTGGCATGGCCAGAAAAAAAATCACAATTCATTATTCAGGAATGAGCACTCATTGAACAAATTTGTAGATGAAAAAGTTGTAAATTTTAGAATACAAGTGACATTGTGGTTGAAATTTTTAAATATAATTTCATTTTATGAATTTCCTGGTGAGACAGAACAGATTGACTTTGTGCTCAACTTGTATGCCAAAAATAATTCCTTCCAGCCTTTCATTGCCCAATGCTCCCCTC
>CAJPEX010004052.1:0-13060 GCA_905338405.1 Notodromas monacha
CAAAATGAACCACCAAACAAAATCGTGTTAATGAAACAGGGATTTTTGTTCAGGAAAATAAGAATCACTGGAAATGGTAATTGGTGATAATCTAGGCCTAAAATTGCTTCTTGAATAAGACGAAAGGTTGAATGCTGGACTTGAAGGCAAGGGTTCTTTCTTGTGAGTGGTTACTGTTTGGTTAATTTTATATCTTTATTGTCTATTTACTGACTACATTGGTAAAGACAATTTTTCTTTACATCAACTCAGAAATGTATCCGTCTGTAGTGAAATAGGTTTCATAAATGAAGACATTTGCTTGAGCAAAGAAGGACTAACAGCATTTTTTGGCTTTAATTGGAAAGATTGGAGTTAAAAATCAGTTCATTTATTTTAGAACATTAGGTTTGTGGTAATTGTTTGAAAGTGCAACTGGTGCGTATGGCAAAAAAGACTATTTTCAAATGACGTGGAGATCCATTGACAGCAAATCGAGATTTTTTAACACAGCAGTCCAATTTGATGATTTTGAAAGGACATCACTGTTAAAATTATCAATCTCATATTAATCCACTGGTTGACTACTGATGGACAAAAGGTGACAACTTAACTTTTAGTACCGACTACCAAAGTTGTGTTTAAAACCACACTTTCTACGAGTTATAGAAAGTTTCGTAGGTTAGGATGTTCTTTTACTAAAATATCACCTTCTTCGATGGTAACTTAACAATTTCAAACTCTGTTGAGACAAGGTGTAGTGCTGTACAAGAGGTTTGAAATATGAAACCAAATCAAACAATTCAAGTTAGGCACACTTGAAACCCCTAAAAAGCTGCCCCAACATCTGAACATTGTCTCAAGATACAAACATTTCAGCAAAATTTCTAATCAAATGGAAAGAATTTCATTTTTCAAAATTTTGATATAACTTGAACAAATATATATTTTTATTCACAATGATTAGATTTTTATTGATTATAAATTCACTGTTCTGTACATGTGTAATTCATAATCCAAAGGAGGAGAATTTAGTGCTATTTTTCTGAGTTACTGCATTTCCATCATATGTGTAATTCCATCACAGGCTTTCCCAATACAGGAAAAGCTGTTTTTGCTCATTGCTTTTGAATGCTTCTTTTCATGCCAAAAGATCAGATTATCTGTGGTTTTCCTCTGCATTGTAATTTTCTGAATCTTGAGGTTAAGAACAATTATTTTATACCATCTTTTGAGGAACCTTTTTCTAAAACCAATTAAAAATACTGCATTTTCAATGAAGTACTGTACCGTGTAATGAAATATGTGATCCAAAGTAGGACTTAAAAATATATGCCCAAGGGTTAACCCTTGGATGGCAGCAGGTTAAATTCCATCCTGTACCAGTGCTGGGAAATTTTTGCATGCTTGTGTGTTTTTGTTTAACCAAAGGTCACCAAAACAAAGATTTGGCTGAGTAGCCAATGTCTGAAAAAAATCCAGGAAGGTAAACGCATTGCGTCTGAAGTCCCTCAATGCTAATTCTATGAGATGAAAGTGAAAAAAGTAACACATCAGCCAAGGTTGAGGAAAAATATTTCCGCAAAAAAATTGGGATTTTTCCAGACCTTGTTTCTCCTGATCATCAGTGCTTTTCCTTTTTTGTATTGCTTGTGGTACAAAATTTATTGAATAAATCCTGGTACTGCTGCCCAAGAGTTTAAGCATAAATTATGTTTGCACCCTTGTTCCTTGCCATAACTCCGTTTATTCAAAAGGCATCAAAAATTTCAAAAATTTTAACCTTCTTCATAATTTCTGGAAATGCTGACAAAGGGTCTATATTATGCTCTAGATGTCAGGAAAAGATCCTCAATTCAAGTAGTCCAAATGTCTACTTTTTTCAGCATTCATATCCAGTCACACTAAATACATTTTAAGTAAACTTGAGAAAATGAGGGTATGAAAGTCTGTGGTCTACCTGGATTTTCTATTCCAAACTCATTTGAAGAAATAACTCTTGCTTTGATCCCAACTAGTGTCATTTTATCATTACATTCGCGCTCAGGTTAGGTCAGCCAAATGGTGCCAATCTTTCACTGACTTCTGCAACGTCAGGTGCGCCAGGGTTTCAAAATTGACCCTGAAATTTAAAACAAGGTAAACAACAACAGCACCTTGCCTCTCCCCATCAGAGACTGAATTGACACCGGGATATGACACACGGCTCGCAAAGGACCACCACCGGAAGCATTTCCGGGGCGGCACCCACATCACAGACCGACCTGCTGTCATCTCATTCCTCCGCTTATGCCGCATGCTTGCATCTTTTCTTCTTCTCCTTTTTTTTTTATGCAGTCGATTGTTGATTGTCGGACATTCCGGCAGCGCATTCCGGAGGCGGCATCAGCATGTACAGAAGAAGAAGAAGAAGAAGGAGGAGGAGGAGGGACAAACGTAAAAATTGCCCTAATCTTCATCTGCCAGGGATCCCGCGTCCGACGTCGGCGCGATGTCAAAGCCGCGAGTGATTCGCGACAATTTATGATCGGGCCCGCTGTTCATCTTCTCGGGTTTCTTTTATGTCAACCCACGAGACGCGGCTTCTTTGCTCTTTGCTGGAAACGGTGCTATTAAAACTTGCTCCTGGTCCCGCCGAGGGAGCGAAAAAAATGGCCCCCGTGGAATTTCGGTTTTACCTTTTTCTTTTATACTCGTTCATTTATTCCACCTTATTATTATATTTTTTTTTTTACAAGCGTTGAGTATATGAATGCGAGACATTTTTGCCACGGAGACGCTATTTGAGGGACGGAAAAAGTCTTGCGTGGCATTTGACTTGTTTTTTTTTTTTTGGCCGCTTTCCGTCTTTCGCGGGTTTTGCTATTTATTTTTTTCGCAGCAGCTTTAAAAGACGCTAATGAGACCGAAGACACTTTGAAAAAAAAATGAATAATTTGGACCAACAGCTGGTCAAGCACTTTTTCACAAGTACTATACGATGAAACGGCTTTTGTTTCTGTCGTAGGTGATTACAGTACATCTCTATGCACTCTTTTTATTTGATTCCCCCGTTTATTTTCGAGGAGAGGCATTGTTGGGAATAATTTGTAAGAAGAATACAGTGGGACTTCTCTGAGTCAAGCTCAATTAAGTGGTAAAAAAAAAATCTGCGTATGGAGTTTTCATGTTATAGGTGAACTGTTTTTTTTCTTTTTTCTCTGAAGGAGTGAGGAAGGTGAAATTGTTGGCCTTGAATTTGCTAGTTAAATGCGTTGGCAGGATGCTGAACTTCTAAGCACGGACAGATTTGCAGATTTTGTCACTTACGCATCAAGTTATAAATGTTTTTGCTCTTTCACTTCTTCGGTCTTCAACTGTGGTATTCGAGTTTCCCGTCCTCCATAGAACAAACATAAACAAAAATTTTTCACGGCATGTAATTCATCATGCCTTAATTCTTCATGTACGAGTACAGTAAAAAAAAATTTTCAGGAAACTCAAGTTTTTGCATGACATGGTTTGAATTTACGTGACACGACAGCATCGTTCACTTTTGAAATTTGAAAACGATTTCTCTACGACAAAATCAATCCCAAAAATCGTATACAGTATACAAGTATTTCATTCCGAACATTTTCCAGATGTTTGTGGGTCTTTAAATAAATATTTGTTCTCTACTTGTCTTCACTAATTTTATTTAATCGAACTTCTTGAGACAACTAAGCATTATAATAATTTTAATGAAAAATTACAATTCTTTGCACGGTTCAAGCCAAAACTCTTTGAACACAGCGCTAAAAAATCTCGTTAAAAAAATTCATTATTCAGTCGGAAATTTATTTCTACATGATTTTCGGCAGTTTTCATTCTACTAAACTTACGGAAAGAGACAAATCCACTTTTTTCGGAAAAAATTTCTGTGGTAAGAAAAATGTTATCATGCTGGAAAAATTTGCTATACCTTTTTCAATTTATACGGTATATACTGTAAGTTTGATTTTTCAAGAAAAAAATCAGGTTTAAAGAAGCTGAATCTCTCATTTCTGGAAACGATTAAATGTTTTTACATGTCACAAGTATTTTCAGAATCTCCATGAAACTATTTTTTTGTAAAAAAAATTTTTTAACATCTATATAATGGTAATACAGTATCACTATTTTACCTGAGATAATTTTTATTTATGAGTCGCAAATTCTAATATTCTTGACTGAATGATTGACGCAAAGTCAGCGAGGAGGATAATGAGATGTGTTGATTCTCCTGCTGCATTGACCATTCATCACTTTTTCGGATTAATTTGGTCAATTCAGGATCGAATAAATTCTCGAGCGTATTTTCTGAATTCCTTGAAAAGATATTTATCTTCATCCAAGTTGAATGAATTTCCAAAAATGTTCGATGTTTTTTTTTTAAATATGCAACCCACGATGTTTTGCGCTCGTTGCTTTCCTGTTTCCTTGAAATTAGTAAATTTTAACGAATCAAGTATTGAACTTGAAGAAATGTCGTGCTTTGAGTTGAAAATGCACCAACAGGTTCGAATTGTCACCTGGTTTCAGTCGTCCTTAATATGCTGGACGCCGAAAAAAAAAGTTTTTGAGCAAGAATGATTTGAGGCACAAGCCAAGTGACATTGACGTGTTTACATGATCTGTTGCTGATTTAACATTGCATTTGACAACATATCGAGGGTGCTACGAGATACGAAAAATAAAGTATAGATGGTTTGGAAGAATTTCAATTGTCAAGATACCTTTTTTATTTCGTTCATCAAATGGGTTATTTGTTCTAGCGCACCAAATGCAGGAGGACGCAGGAGAAATATTTAATCATAATGTGAGGTACATTAAAATCTTGAGCACTGATTTCATTTTATCCTTGAATTATGTCCCATTATACACTTCTTTCCAAACAGAGTCAATCGACCGAGGGATCAATATTTGCCAAAAGTGGGGGTCAACAAACAGCAGTGCAGCAGAGGCCTGGCGAGCTTGTTTGCTAACGTGATTTTGGCAAGGCTCACCAGAGGACATATCGCAGTTATATTTGCAGTGCCAGCTTTATTCGATAGTGACAGTGTTTTATTTTTGATTCATTTATTTATTTTTGTCCTTTAATGTTTGGCACTGCGTTAAATGTATGTGATTTTTTCTGCATGCTGGAATGATTTCATTTCCTTGAAAACCGAGATGTTGGGAGTTGTCCGTTTCTATGATTCACAATACATACTCTTTCCCTGACTTTAGTGGATGACCGTCTTTCATTTCCTAGAAATAGGCCATCTTTGCCCAAGACCAAGTCTCCTCATACAATTTTTACTGGCAACACAGGTTGATAACTGTCATGGGTCCATTGGATCCCAGACAAAGGAATTGAATTGTGCAGCCAATCAGAGGAGTTCATTCTCATTGCCCAGTTCATCAATTGGCTGTTAATTCAATATAATGGCAGAGTCAATGGTTAAATTGGTTGGTGAGCTCAGAATAATGATTCATTAATTTAATTTAGGTTAAAAGGCCCTTTAACACTAGGTTCTGACTTCTTGACTTCTTCTCTCAAAGAGGAATGAGGGTTTTTATACCCTGGTGACCACTTCTTGTCCTTGAGTGAGGCTCAGTGAGTCTCGCAAAAATGGGATTTTTGCAAGGCTCACTGGCCTCAGAAATGTAACAAGTTTGGGGTCCGGTTTTGGCCAGATGCTGGAGCTGCGTTTGGTCCGCAAACAATAACAGCGCAAATTTTGCTTTCAGGAAAAAAGATTGAAGATCCAAACACTCTCAAAGTCTAAGCTGACCTAAAGTTTTTTCTTTTGTTTTTGGCAGATGCGGAGTTTCTTGCGAGGACCTCTATAAGTGGTCTCTGACGTATGTTGAACTGCGAGAAGGATGAAGTAAGATTTAATTTACAATTTCAAAACAAAAACCAAAACTAGATTTGCAGAGCTGATGCAGAAATAAAGTGTGTGTATTTGTGTGTCATAGGGATGTTCTGGTGTGATTTTAGGATACAATTTGGCCTTGTGTCCTGAAAGACTCAGTGTATACACCACAGAAAGTTGCTGCGCAGAAAAGCGCATCACCTGATTACTGGTAAATTCTTGGTGATCATCACAACATCCTTTCTCATCCTGAATCATTACATAATGCTCTCAATCTCCAAAATGAGCTATTCTTTTTTCTGAGCAGTCCTTTTTTGCCTTTGGTTGAAATTGGTTCTTCATTGCCCAGCTTGCTGCTTTTATGTCACACCATGATTAAGAATCTCTCTTGCCAACATTAGCTGAAATACAGATATCAATTCTCTCTTCTGGATTTCTAACAAGAACTCCTCATTTTCCCCATATGTTTGGATCCTTACAATCCACAACAATATATAGGGTTAAAAATAGGTTGCATTCTGAAGCAGTGGTGGTTCTCACTTATATACAGTGAGACCCCAACATGTGGACACCTCAACATGACAACAATTTGACATGGGGACACTTATTTTCCCATAGAAAATTTAATAGAAAAGGCCTGACATGAGGACACTGACTCAATATAGGGACATTTAGTGATAAAATTGCAAATAAGTTTCAGACCAAATTACAAGTAACAGATATTTCCAACCCTAAAATTGATGCCAGAAAAGTTCTTGGGCATTTCTCTCACCAATTTACCATCCATTTAGCTAATTAAACAAAATTACCTCCAGCATAGAGGGACTTCCTTCTCTTTTTTCCCTTGAATGTTATTTTTATAGAGAATACAAACATTTCTATGTACTGTACAGAGGTATCAATATTCAATTCCCCAAATGTCCATTTTGTGTTGATATATATTGATTGAATCAGTTTAAATTGGGAGAATATTTTTATTTTCATGGAATTATGTTGATTATTTTATCCATAAAACACCAATTAGAAATTATATCATGTGAGTCTAAGGGAATATTAGACTTGAATTAGGGACATTTCAACTGAGGGACACTCTTGATGCACCACTTATGTCCGCATATTGGGGTCTCACTGTATATACAGTAAAATATACTGTATCACTTTCCATAGGCACGTCCGCCAACACGGTCGGTCGAGCTCATTTCCGCACGCCGGACGTAGGTTTCGCAGCCGCCATCAGGGAAAAATCCGCCGCGGCGGCAGCAGCAGCAGCAGCGGCGGCGGCGGCGTGCTCAAAAGGAACGAACACCGGCGGAAAAGAAGAGATAATGGTCGTGCCACATCGGAATGATCGCCCCGGACCAGTAATGGATGGCATTCGTAGCATCAACCGTCTTCCGCCGACCTTTTTTTTTTTTTTTTTCTGTTGTTGAGTTTATTTCTTCTTCTCTTTTTCTAACCTCTCCATCGTTTGTCGATCCCTTCCGCCGTCCATGCCTTCAATCTTCCTCCTTTTTTTTCATGACTATTGTAAAATATTGAAATGCATGCGAAAGGAAAACCGTTTTCAATTATACCAGCGGTTTATTAGAGAGATTAAACCAGCATAAAGCTGAAGTTGTTGCTTTCTAAGTTTGCTCTCAGTTTGAATAAAACTTGAGTGGGGAAAACTAGCCCATAAAAGCTTTCGGTGCAGGGTCAAGTGGAGGAAGTCGAGTCGGCCAACTGAGTCATCTCATGCAATCAATTAAAACAAAACATGTTGCAATTTGCCACCGTTTCTGTAAAAAAAATGAAAGCACTGCAAAGATGCATCCATTTTTCCATAAAGCTCTATAATGCTGATGATTGGAATTTTGACGTACGGTAGGCTTTTGTTGTAATTTTCCATGTGAAACAATACATTGCTACAAATTGCTGTTGATGGTGCCATTTAAAAGAATTCGCACTACAGTCTCTCCAGGATTGTATTTGAAGGGACTTCAGGAAAATTTGACCTAGAATTTTCAGACGTACGAATGAGGCTTAATTTAGGTGAATTAATGGATTGAAATCAATTCATGGTCAAAATATTTTAACTATTCATAACTTGCATAGATGCCCCACATCCAGGAAGATGGTTAACCCCTCATGATGTGTATACAAAATTAATTTGCATATTTTTTTTTCCCTGGAACAGGGATTCTAAAATTCAGCTTATATTTAATAAAGAAAAAACTTTTAAAATCCAACTATTTGGGAGACTTGATCCAAATCTCTTTTCAGTGTTTCACTACCCCGAAATTGTATCTACTCCAGTATGTAACAACATAAAAATCTCAAAGGAATTATAATCATGTTGTGATAAACTAGAAATCCATGACACTATAAAATTTCAAAAACAAAACATAAAAGTTCAATTGCAAAGTATCAGATTATAAATTTTATTTTACAACAATATAAAAAAGTGGAAATCTGGAGAAAAGTAGAATTATACCCGACAGATTGAAAAAAGTCTTGATGAACCATACGCAAGGAAACTATTGGACCTATCCAAAATGTTTTTTATTTTCCTGCTTGAAGTCTCATTAATACGCGAGTCTACAATTAACCAGAGGTATCGTAAATCTGTCACAAGCTGAGTTGCTTGTCAATCATTTTGACATCATTGATTCTAGATAAAGCGAACATGAAGCATCGCAGTCGGTTATAACTTCAACAGCCAAAATTGCGTGTTTTGGTTCTAGAATTCCTGATTTCTATATATCAAATTCACTGCGAATTAGCCGTGCTGTTGAACGTTTTATTTTACGGGACATCATTTCCTACGTTGGAAACTTACTTTTTTCCGTTAATTTTTCAGGAAAAACGCTGGATTTTCGAGTGTAGGTGAACCCGACCCAGCAGCGCTTAATAATTGAATCAGATTGCGAGGTGTAGGTGAAATTCTCAGGTTCTCTGATGCAGAAAATTGCATCAAGTCGACTGAAGTTCAGAGTTCTTGATGAGCACGGATGCCCATTTTTACCAGACACGATGATATGCAAATTTATTGATTTATTGAGCGTTCCTGTCTTTTTTGTCTCAAAATCTCGACTCGACAAGCACGGAATTCCTTCACATACTTGACCAATTAAATTGAATTCAGTGGATTTGATGGACTTTACACAAAAATGAGTGGAAGTGCACATCTAGGATGGTGTTCCCAAATCCAGTCTGTGGGAAATTTTGGAGAGACAATGGCAGTTGAAATTATCTGATGAAAACTGAAAGTTGGCTTTTCTCCCAACAACACTCTTGGACAATTTTTCACCTTCTGAAATAAATTATTTTAATTTTTTTCAGTCTGAAAAGCCTTTCATCAGTCTCACTTTTCTAGCTTCAAATGTATCTATCATAGTTGCTTCATTGGTTCTTAACTTGAATTTTTTAAGCAGAAAATTTGCAATGATTCTACCTCAAAGTCTTCAAGCAACACTTGTTTGAGTCTGAAAAAATATTATAAAAGTTAGCTAATCCACCAACAATTTTTGGGAAATTTTAAAGTCTACAGGCACAAAAAGGTTGGGGAACACTGATCTAGGACATTTTTTCTCAACTTGTGGCCTGCAGAACAGCACCAGTCTGCAGAAGTTTTTTTGCCAGTCTACAGGAAAATTTTGTCAACTTGATAAATGCATCAAAAGTAGTAATGAAGTCTGTTATCATTATCCAAGGTTTTGAAAAGACATTGGCAGTTGAAATTATCTGATGAAAAATAAAAGTTGGCTTTTCTCCTAACAACACTTCATACAACTTTTCACCTGCTGAAATAAATTGTTTAATTTTTCTTTCTGAAAAACCTTTCTTAAGCAAGCCCACCTTCCTAATTTTTGATGACATTCAGCTATACCTGCTTCATTGGGGCTTCACTGAATTTTTGTAAAATAGCAGAAAATCTTAAATACCGGCCATTAAGTCTTTCAAGAAAAACTTTGGATAGTCTGCAAAAATGTTATGAAAATTTGCTGGTCTGCAGACATCTCTTGGGGAATTTGCCGGTCCCCAGGCCCAAAAAGTTTGGGGAACAAATGATCTAGGAGACTATTTCGTTTCATAATGGCGACTTTTCCCCCCTGTTTCTCTTTTTCATTGCCCTGTTTCCAAAAACTCAGGAGTTGAATAAACCCCAATTTTATTAGTTTAATCTACCACCATAAAGGGTATAACCTTCTGAGTTCTGACTGAGGAATATCTGATAACGTCACAGTTGGCAGCTGTCGCAACGAGTGTCATTCCAACTAAGCAACTGACGGCTTCGAATCGCACCTGACAAAAAAGGAAACATGGCCACGGGCAACCAATTTATCGCAAACTGTGATCCTCGATAGTCGGATATCGATCAAGTGTCTGTCACACGGGATCAATGTAATGGGCAGTCGGGCATAGAGCAATAATGCTGCAAGCTGGAAAAAAATAATTTTCATCGAAAATTCCTCCGAAATTCTTCGAAGCCTGAGCGATAGCAAAATAACCGTCTCCTGCTTCATGATTTAAGTTAAGGAATAAAAATGAATTATAAATCTTTGGCAGAAATGAACGTGGCGAGTGAAAAATTATCAACTCTACTGAGATGAGGACCGCGTTATTTCAAACTTTTTCAAGTGATTTATTTAATTTATTTAATGTAATTTACGCAGTAGTGTAGATGAAAAGCTCGAAAATTTAAAAACCCTGGATCGAAATCAAATAACAAAAAATTACACGAGGAAATTATGAAGACATTGAAGTGTGGCCTTGCTGGAAATTATTTTATGAACACTTCGGAGATGTGAAATTTCTGATTTTACTTATACTAGAACCTATCGTAAGAGAACTTACTTAATGTTAAAGAAGTTCAGGAAAGCTTAATCCAGGATTTTCTCGGCTGACCTTTATACAACTGAAAATAACTTCTACTCTTTAAGTACTACAAACGAATGCCTACATGAATAGCCAAGTTCATGTAAGTACAACAAAATTACATTATTAATAACCAACCCTCGCATTTTATAAGACAGCCGCGAAAATCTTCACATGAACACAGGAAAGCTTCTGAAGTGAAAAAGCCTGAAAATTTTCAACCAAAAATCCACATGATATTTATCTCAATTCATTTTAGTTGTCGGGGAAAAAAGCGTCTGTTCGAAATTACCGTTTTTAAAATAAAGATTTGTTGCGGCCTCTTGCGGGAGAAATTGAGAATAAGCGAAGGCGACAATAAATAACAAAGTTCATTCAATACCAACCGTGAAAACGAAACGATAATGTATTTTAGAGCTTCAGACGCAAAAATCTTGACTTGAATAAAGAAAAGCTTATCGGTGGAAAACAGCTGAGTATTTTCCACAGAACATTCGTTCGATAGATTGGCATGACGTGAAAAGTCTCCAGGTCTTTTCAGTTTCCAGGAAACAAAGCAATTCTGTTGGAATTCACGTTTTTTTTTCTTTCAAAACCGAACTTGGGAGAAATTGACATCAAAAGAAGGCGACCATGAATATAGTCAAGTTCATATAATGCAAACCGTGAAAACGCAAAATTATCAACTAACCCTTATACAGTACTGTATGTCACAAAAAGCAAAATCTTTAGACACGAAAATTGAATTGAATAAATAAATGCTTCTCGGTTATAGAAAAAAAAGGAGTTTATTTTCCACCGAGCGTTCGCTCTATACAAACTGGAACTACGTGAAAATTCGCCAGATCCTTTTAGTTTCAAAAAAAAATTGATAAGTAAACCAAGTCTCTTGGAAATAACCTTTTCTTTCAAAAATGGAAGTTGGTAGAAATTGACATCAAACGAAGGCGACCATGGATGGCTGAATGCGCACAAAGACATCAACTAAAGGCGGCTCTTTTTCGCTTTTATTTTTCGCCCCTCCCTCTACCTATATCTTGTTCAAATTTTTTTTCCTTTTTGTTCTCTCCTTCACGCACAACAAACAAGCCGACGCCTGCTGGGAAATCGATCACCGCCGGGATTGATCTCAACAAACACCCGCGGCCGGAGGGTGCGCCGCCGCACGGCGCCTTCCGCGTCACCGCCGAAAGAGTCTGGTAGTGCCGTTTGGATAAAGGGGAACCTGTCTAACTGTAGGCTAGCGAGACTCTCTCAACATTCGGGTTCTGGCTGTGACTGCTGCTGGAGGAAACAGGAAAGAGGAAGAAGAAGCACAAGAAGAAAAAAAATAAAAGCCAGTTTCGGGGGGGAGGACCTGAGAAGAATGAAGCAAAAAATGCGACTCTTCTATCTGCTGGAGGCCCCCACACTAGAGGCGCACTACAAATCCCGCAAGGCGAAAAGGCCTTTCCTTGACGAAATGACATATATTCAGAAGAAGATATGTAATGATCACCAGAGGCGGAGACGAAAATGTTTTGATTATATGTGTGCGAAATTCTATTCTCAAAGAAGACACAATGAAGCCTTCGTAATTTTCCATTTATTTGTTCTATACAAGGGTTCTAACAAAAGTTCTCGGAGTAGCAATGAAAATGGCTTACAACTGAGCTGAAAAAATGTATTCTTTTGCAAAAATATATTCTTTGGCACACAAAAAAATATCAGCCCTGTTTGACAAAGTTTTTTTTGAATTTTTCTCATAATTCACCCTATGGCAGAGTTTTGCTCTCCACTCAAAAGATGAGGCGCCCTTTTTTTGTTGTAGCCCAGCTTTCTTTTCAGAATTTTTGAAATCAACTTGGTATTCTTTCTAAGGGTTGCCTCCAGGTCATCCAAGGCAATTCTGCCAATTTCATCAACAGCTGCCATCACAGCCACCAAAGTGGCCAATGTAAAAAATTTAATACTGTACTACCTGTCATGGGTCCATTGGATCCCAGACAAAGGAATTGAATTGTGCAGCCATCAGACTACAAGTTTCAAAGAACTCTCATTATTTTTCAGAGGAGTTCCTTCTCATTGCCCAGATCATCATTTGGCTGTTGGTGAAATGATTTTTTGGAGTGTCAGAATCAACTGTAAGAATGGGTGGTTGATTCAGAAGAATTAATGAGATGATTTTAAGGTTATAAAGGCCCTTTAACACTAGATTCCCACACACTTCTCCTCTCAGAGAGGAGTGAAGGTTTTTATAACAAGGTACTCAGACTGGGTCTTCAGGTGATTTCTTCCTGGCTCAGGATTGGCTGATTCAGGGAAAATCAAAGAAGTTATGACTGCTCCTTGGCCTTTGGTGAGGCTCAGTGAGTCTTGCAAAA
>CAJPEX010004053.1:4515-24399 GCA_905338405.1 Notodromas monacha
AAAATCAGGCATTAGTGCGCTGACCATCGAGTAGAATCCCGAGTAGGAATCCTCTGAGGTCTTGTCTTGTCTTGTGTGATTATTGATGAAAGTCAATAAAAGATAAATACTGCTGGAACTCTGTGTTTTACTTCTGCCACTATAAAGGAGACACCGAATCTTAAATATAAAGAAGTGTAAATATACACAACAAATTAAAGAACAAACATAATTGAAAAACGATTTTACAGTCATTTCATGCAAGAATGACACAAACTATCCACAAAGAAAGATTTGGGAAAGGTGGTACCTCAAAATTTGACTCTAATACATTGCCAAACTAGGGTCTGTTGTCCTAACTTCTCTCATTTCATGAGAGAATATATTTGGGACAGAAGGGATAAAATCGGTGGGTGTGGTTCACTCCACCAGCCCATCACTTCTCCTGAATAGCAACACATTCGGATTTTTCCAGTGTTGCACATTTTACATTAATTCTAAATCTCCGACAAATTAATGAGGCAGTGGGAAAGGGGAATACATAAAGTATTTCCTTTTTCCAGGATAACAGGTCCAATTGCAAATCAGTCAATTGATGAGACATTCCATGAAATTTAAAAATGTAAGTAGAAAATGCTAAAAATTGGACAAAGCAGGTCAAATTGCGGGACAAGGGTCAAGTTGCCAGTCAATGTCCCATAAAATTTTACCTTTGACTTGCAGGACAGTCAAATTGTGGGAGGTTGAATTGTGAGGTACCACCTGTAGAATAGAAAACTTCTGTGATTACACAATCTACGTTGTAATGTATTTAAAATTAATTGCTAGTTGATTTTGAACATATTAAAAAGAAATACTGTACTTTCAATGCCACTGAAGGAAAACAATCCATGTCCAGTTTCAAATAGGCAATAAACCTGCAAGTCAGTAAAGAGTGGGCTTCAAGACTCAAGTTGCTGCCTCTTGAGTATGGTGAATTGCATTCAATTACATATTGTGCATTTTGAGTTCTTTGAACCTTTTTCATTGTCTCTAGAGCAGCAAATTGCATTTAATTACTGTCCATATCAATAAGCAATCTTGAGTTTCTTGTTGTCATTCAATTAAAAAAAAGATGCAAAATCTTTCTTTGAAAGGATGAGGAGCTGAAATTTGCCATCAATGGGTTGCTGATGAAGACAAATGAGATACCCTGTTTGTCTTCAAACTTTTGCATGAAAGCAGACTGCAAAAAGGTATGGAAAGGTATCCTTATGCACAAGGGACCCTCAATTTCTGCTGCTGGTTACTTCCACTTCAAAAAATCACTTTTGCCAACTGTAAGTTGTGACAATAATGTAAGATATAGCCTTGTTCTTGATATTTGAATCTTTTGTCTTTTCCAGATGTTTGGATTAATCATCACTTATTTGATCATTCTGCTGCAGTTCAAGTTTCAAACCAGCCCTTCCACAAGCATGCCAAGAATTCTTGACTGAAAATTGAAATGCTAAGTTGAGGCATTGCATTTTTATTCACAAAATTTGTGTTCCTGATTCTTGGTGAATGAATAAGTAAATGTGTCTTTCTCAAAAGGACTTTGTGTCACTCTATATATGCTGAACTGCAGGTACAGGTACATTGGTACCTTGCAATTTGACCATCCCAAGATTTGATGGTCAAATTTGCAGGGAGGTTGACTTGCAATTAAACCCTTGCCCCACAATTTGACCTTCTTTGCATTTTTGTACTTATAGTTTTGAATTTCACCAAATGTCTTGCAATTCAACTGCATTGCAATTCAACCATAGTTTGGCAATGGATTAGGGTCACATTGCAAGATACAACCTGCTGTGTAGTTGGCAAATGGAGTAGTTTTGGTGCATTCTTTATTGCACTAAAACAGCACACATCAAAATTTAGTAAAACGCTATTACCCTAAAATAAATTGAAAGGAAATTGAAAATGTTCATGCATGAAAGTTAATAATTTTTTCTTTATTGCAACTGAAAACCAGCTGTAGTCCATTCTGTTGGGCTTCCATTGATAGTATCCTCTTCACTCAGTTTGAATTGAACCAAAATGATGAGAAAAGTTGACAGAAGGCCAAGCATCTGAGAACAGAAAAAAGTTTAATCTCAAACATATTCTTTTACAGTATTTTAAAATTATTCTTACGTACACCAGGAATCATTGTTTTTGACAGCCAGAAAAATCCAGCTGCAGAAACAGCAGGTTTCTTGTGAACTAGAATCTTTTCCAAAATCTCTTGACACTGACCTTCATTGCCGAAGTCAGCGCTGTATTTGTCTGTCACTTGGTATTTGTATGCTCCATGAATCTTGAATCGCATTTTGGAATCCTGAAAAGTGGAATACAGCAGATTCATCTTTTCAGTGTTTAAAAACAAGATCTTATCATCAAACCTATACAGCCTCATTTTCTGATATAAATTGACAAGACAGCATATTTTTACACCAGTGAAGCTCTTCAGCAAATAGTGAAAGAAGATGATAAGACAATTTTTCTCTAAAAGACATAAAACAGTGCCAAATTCCTGAAAAGTGATGAGCATGAAAAGATGTAAACCCAACAAAGGTATTGAAAATAATTTGGGAGTTGAATACATTACTTTAACAAGAGGAAATAAGGCATGAAAAATCGTTTTTGAAACAGCAAGCAAGTCTCCATCATAAGATGAAACACTGTCCAACGGTTTTATTAAAAAACACTTGAACAACACATCTCAATCATAACGAGTAAATGCAAAAGAGTACCTTTATCAAGAGCATGTCTCGGTAGGAGTATGTTTGAATAAAAATCTCTAGAAGAGTCAATATCAAAAGTGGAAGTCTTCAAAAAGAGAAACAACAGCAAGTATCAAAATAGCATGCTTTGAGTTAAAATGAACATACAAAAAGTCTCAAAAATTAAAGCATCAAAATTTAGTATGTACAGGTATTTTAAAGATTAAATATCAAAGATGCTGGTTTCTTAAATAAAAGAGCAAGTTTCTTATATACTATAGAGTATCCCATTAAGATTTCTGCAGAGGTATTCTCCAAAAAACCAGTTTTCAAAATGGAATGACAAAAAGATATCAGAAGAGTTTATACTTTTCAGCTAATTTATTCTTATACTTTTCAACTAATCTGTAGTTATATGCAATGTAAATGTATTTATATTATTATAGTAGTGGTTAATCTATTATTATTATTATTATTATTATATTATTAATTTAAAACTAGTGACTTTATTATATGCGATTTTTTACTTCAGTAATTTGTTCAACTAATGTAAGTATTATTTATCGATGCATATTATAATTTATTTCGAATATTCGCGTTAGTGCTCTAAGTTTTACCTAATCTTTCATCCTGTCCAACCTTGCAAAAATTTAGTACAATTAGAATGGATCAGAATATAGATACTCCCAAAGAATTTCTCACCTTTTCACAGAGCTTATCGGCAAAATGATGCATTTGGAGCAACAAAAACGCCTCATACATCGACCCAACCACGTTGAACACGAGGTCAAATAACCGCTTCGTAGTCAAAGGACTGTCGGCCAATTCGAGTACTCCATACAAGGAAATCACCACAGTCCCAAAAAGTTCCACACACGTGATTGCAATAGGGATCCCACATGCCTTTGACATCACTTCGCAATACTTGACACATTTTCTATAGGCTCCGAGAATTTCAATGCATTCGCAATTGGTTTCCTTGTGATGTGACTTGGACTTAAGACGGATTTTGGCACGGTCTTTGAGAACTCCAAGGTAGTCAGTGGCAGTTTTCGTCTTGAGTATGATGAATGCCGGATACACGCCCAGGTGCATAAATGCAGGGATTTGAGAGATCCCCTGTTTGGACATCACATCAGCAAAAATGTTGCTTACAAAAACTTGTTATAATGTACAGTCAACCCCGTCTAACAGACTTGATTTGTGCAAGGGACGAGTCTGTTAGACGAAAAGTCCTTTACACAAATTCAATTACATAAAAAAAAAAAAATTTCAATTTTCAACACTAATTTTAAACCAGAAGAAGTTTGTTTGGTGGATTTTGTCTGTTGGGCAGGATGAAAAACTGCTTGCAGAGCTGGTCTGTTTGGCAAAAATCCCTTACACTGGAGGTCTGTTAGGCGGGGGGCCACTGTATAGTAATCACTATATACATGGCATTAACACTTGGACAGCAGAGGGTTCTTCCTGGTAGCAGGACAGAATCAGATTATTTTTGTATCCTCCCACATTCAGATTTTTGAAGGTCAGGAAAACCTTTCCCGGTGGGCTGAGGCAAAGTCTGGATAAATCCAAAAAAATCGGTAGCCTAACTGAGCATTTTTTTTTTGGCAAAAGTTTTCTGTGCCCAGGGAAAAAAACATTGGGATTTTTCTTGAATTTGCCCTTAACCCCCAGTTTACATTAATTTTTTTCACCTCCCTGAGGTGCAACAAAAATTTGCAAAAATAATCCAAATTTCCTGCCCAAGGGTTGAACATATTGGATGAAAAATTCTGATCACAAACTACCAGAAGCTTTTATTCCGGTATACAGTAAAATCTTGATATAACAAATATTTGATTGTGACAAAGTGTTGTTCTTTGTGTCTGTCCCAGAAAAATCCATAAAAATTCCTTAATCAAAAAATTGTTTGAGAAAGAAAAAAGTTAGCTAAAAATGTCAATGATGAAAAAGGAAGGGAACTAACACACTAATTAAATAATACATTATAATCCTCCTGCCGCATCCCTTCCCTCTATAAACCAAAGCAGGGGCTTATATATAGAGAGTCCAGGACCAAAGAACAAGTCCCAAAGGAATTCTACAAAGATGCACAGCATTGTCTTTGATTTGAACCAAATGAGCCAAGGCCAATCTTCAGGCTCCAGGAAAAGAAAACTTTCCTTGTTTCTTTCTCTCTCTCTCTCTCTCTCTTCTAAACAAAAAGTATCCTTCATTCCACTGCCAATAACACTCAAACTGGGAAGAGTTAAAACATTACCTTAATTACCATAATTATTTCCAAAAGACTTGTGCAATTGTCTTGTGTGTCTGTGATTATGAAATTTACTGAGGTGCTAAAACTGTGTTGGGACATGAATAAACCCAATTCTTTCCGGAGCCTCTATGAAGATTCTCATCCCAGCCAGTCCCAGGCTGATTGATGTGTTTTATTTTTTCTTTATGCAATTTATAGTTGAGGAACCCTCAAGTCCTTAACAGTAACTGTTGAAAAAGGTAAATTTGATTGATCATGGTTTTTTTTCCAGGTGTCTGAGTAAGATTACAATGTTCTTTTTCTAGAAACAAATGATCATGTTTGGCAAGAAAGACTTTATGCTGAATAACCCAACAAATATTTCAACTTTTCTTGTAAAATCAATTTTGCTTTTATTCAAACGCACAAAACTCTGAAATCTAGCTCAAGTAGATCTCATTTGTTCTGAAAGGAATAAACGGATCAAATATATCCACCAAAACCTTTTGATGGCCTAATATAAAATTATAACTTTATGTGAAACCTTAAATCTAACTCACAAATTTGAATGACTAAAATTAACTTGAATAAAGAAGCAGGTGTAAAAATTGAGGATGCTTAAATATCTAGAAATGAATCCACCCTATCAAGTAGCTGGGCTGTGGCTGGGACTGCAATACCATAATAAGTTTTTACATTTCAATGTATAAATGACAAAAAGGAATGTTCATCAAACTCAAGCTAGTTCAAAAAGTGGACAGATATCAAAGATTGGAAAAATACTTCAAATTGTTCCACAACACAAATATAGTTACTCAGCCTTCCTCTGAAGATTTGCTCAAGATCAGCTCAAAACTGCAAGTGTTGAAAATGGGCAAGACAAAAATAAATCAGGAAAGCTCAGAAGAATTAAGTTTTGAAGGACAATTTCAAGGAAGAGGAGTTTTCTTTCAGGGATGTCCTTGCTGAGCCTGGTAACCAAACTAGGTTTGGGTCACAGGTGTACAGAAAATGTTTCTCTATTTTCCCCTTCAGAGGACAAGCTAAGTGAGTTTTAAAAATGTTATTCTGGTGTCACTCTACAATTTTTTCCAATACTTCTAAGCTAGTTTTTGAACTAAAGTACTAACAAATTTGGATAGTTCTGGAAATACATGGCAGAACCTCAGAAGAGGATAGAAGCATGAATCTAGGGGGGGGAAATGCCTTCAGTCAAGTTTTTTCAAATTGTTTTGCGTTAAACTCATTTTTTCACTATAGGAATCGAAATTTATAATATTTTACAGGCGAAGAAAATTTTCATCAATGATCAATTTGACAAAATAATGCAAGTGCGCCAAGAAGATTTATCTGTAAATCGAGTTCAGGTACACCAGAAAAAATTCTGACAGAAATATAGCATTTGGCATAGTTTTTTCTGCAAATTTTTTTTCTTATGCACTCACCCCAAGAAAGGAATTGGTTTTAGAAGAGCCCTTCAAAATGTAAAACCAAATCACGGTTCCGTGGAGTCCAAGAGTCACCAGGTGCAACACAACAATCTTAGCTCTGGGTTTTATATCCGATCCGAATTTCTCCGCATGGGCACGGAAATTCAGTTCCATTCTGCCAAGTTTCTCCATTGATTTGCCCTTGTAAATATTAGCACACAAGCAAACAATGAACCCGATGGTAAGCAAGGAGTAGAGCAAATATCCTCCAATTGCCCACGTCGACGAGGAATTCTCCGCTATTCCGACTTCTTCCATGAATTCCCTCCATCCTAAATTACATACATTTAATAAATTTGAGTAATTCCGAAAAACAGGGCTGACCTTTTCTCAAAATTGATCATTCATTTTATGATACTGTACTGTGTACCTTCGTTGATCAAGTTGACCCACACACCGAAGTAAAACACGGAAATTAAATTGCAAACAGTGAAAATGAAGCCAAATGACAGCAAATTGAATTCCGGGACTCCAGAAAATATGTTTCTCATCGGAAATAATCCACAAACTATCATTGGCACGTGGAAGAACCTGGAAATGGTGTCCAACTGTGCACAAACTTTGACTATTTTCTTTTCGACCTCCATGTTGCGAATTCAGCACTGAAATAAGTGTGTGTATATCGGGTAGCATTATTTCCCCTTTCCACTTTTTGCTGTTTTTGGAACATTGGTTGTGTTATCTTATCTTCAGAAAAAAAAGGCAACAGATGGGGTTAATGGGTTGAACAAGATGTCAGGAAAATCAATGCAGCATTTGCATTTCCGTCAGCTGCCTAGAAAATGTTGCTGCAAATGGCTTTCATCCTGCATGAGTGACAATTTTTAGCTTTATTATCTGTTGGGGACAAAAGTTGCCACAACTGTGGGGTTGCGTACACGTGGCATGACCCAAGCATAGCATCCTTGCTCAGGCCACGCCAACATCCAATGTAGCGGCCCACGGACCCAGAAGCGGATTGGCACCTGGTTTACCACAATGCGGCAAACTGGGTGATTAATGATAAGATCAGGAGGGCGGCGGAAGCCCAGCAAAGTCCCCAAAGACTTCACCTCTTGGAGAGCATTGCCTGACAGCGGTTATTGGTTTATTCCTGCTCAGAGATCTGTCTTGTTTGATTGACATTTAAAAGTGTGTGTGAAAGTCTTATAGATTTCCTTCTGCGGTTGCCTGTGGGTCAGCTATTAAAGCGTGCTACTTTAAGGAACTCCCTTTTGGAGGATCCGGCCATTAAAGGCTGAACGTGACTCACTTCATTTTCCTAATTATTTGTCAATACCGGCCTGACAACAACACAAGAGTTGACAAAGATGCTGTAAAAGAATTGAAAAGTTTGAGAAAGTAAAACACAGATTCAGCCTAGGACTGGGGCCGGGAATTCTTGGTGGAATCCCTAAGTTGAATTTAAAATATATTTCAGATGTCCCAGGCAAAATATTTAAACAGAATCACAAGACAAGATAAAATTGTTGAACACAAAATAGCTAAATCGCAAAACCTCTCAGAGAACCTCAAGTGCACTGCACAGCAGCAAAATCAGACTGGTGATGAATTCAGGGATAAAAGGGGTTTTTATTAATTTCTTCTCTGGTCCTTGATCAATGAGGCTTGATCAAGGACAGAAAAATCTTGGAGGCCTGGGATTGGCTGATAAAACTGTCATCAAAGACGTCTTGGCGCCAAGACACTCAAATTTTTTGGGGGAGGGGGAAAGTCATTGGCGGCTTTCATCCGTTTTTTCCACATAGGTGGTTTTCCACCCATTTAAATATTTCAGATTGATCCTTTTTATGAGGGATGCGCAGCAAGTCCCCAACATTATCTAAACAAAAATTCAAGGATCCAGAAAATTTATTGTCCAGAGAATTTTGTTTTGGAGTGATAGTCATGGTATGTAGATAGATTTGTTTTGCAGAGAGAATTTAATTGTGGAGAGCATAAGGAACCAACTTTTAGGACTTTCTTATTGAATTCAAAATACGGTAGATTGTTGTGAAAATACTTTAAAAGTTTTGCTCAATATACAGTATTTCATTTATTGCTTGGAGTCCACTGTTCCTTCATTTAGCTTGTAGAGTAAAGTCAAATTAACCATGGATGGTTTGTAACATATTTCATGAGCAAATGTGTTCTCACTTTTGAAAAGTGAGTTTAATATTGAGGAAGAGGAACTTGGTTCTGAGAAAAAGGAGACTTTTCTAATTTTCTGTACATATTCCCGCCATTATGCATGGCTATATGGTGTAAATGGGAATACTTTCCTTTTTTTGCAAATATTTGCACAGTGCAGTAAGTGGAAATTTGGGTTTGTCATCCACTGGCACAACTGGTTCACAGCAGATGAGAGACAAAACCAGGCTCCTCTGGGGACTCATTATAGGGCTTTATGTTCCTGGTTTTGAAAAGTTGATAACATGGAAAGGATACTTTCAAGTGGTCGTCAATCTTTTCAAATTGTTTTATTGCTTTATTGTTGAACATTTCTGTTTGTAGATGAGAGCACTGAAAAGTGGCATTGACATTTCTTTCTTTGTGGCTAATATATGAACATGCTGGGTGATTATACTGAAATCTAAGCTGCATTGATTTTATTTTAGAGTATCTTTTTTCCTAGTGTGAGGAATTTTTGCAGCAAATGAATCCTGAGGGTCAAGAGACTTGCAATCATCTTTGTAATGATGGCTGGAAATATACTGTATTTGGAAGTTTAAAAAAATTCAAAATTAATTCATTTCCAAAAGTTAAATTCCCTCAGAATATTTCAAAAATCACGCACACAAACAAGCATGAAAACACACACACACACACATGCACAAACACAAGCAGAAATACAGGTGGACTATAAAAAAAAATTCAAGGGACCAGAAAACATTGTAATCGGGATCATTCTGCTTTAGAGAAACCCAGTAAGGCCTATATTATGGTGAAAGAACCCAATGAGGCCAAAAAAGTTTGTTGTACAGAGAATATCATTGTAAACAAAATCTTTGATGAGATGAGAGTCCACCTGTACTTGACACAGAGAATCCAGGGTGGATTAAAAAATAAAAAATTATTAAAAAATAACGCGGACAGAAATATTTGGATAAGATAATCCCTCAATTATGGACACTTTTAAAGCAACTTATTTTCAAATGTTGATCACAGCATTTATGGAGGAATTCGAACTGGAATGATCCAAACTTGATTGATTTTTTCAATTGTGGATTATTATCTTGAGGGAAAACTGAGACAAGAATTTACAGACTGTATGATCATGCTTTTCCCACTTTTACTGAATTTTACTCAAAAATATCAAGTTCCTCATATTGGGTGTGTTGCATCCAAATTTATGCAGCTCCAGCATCCAGTTACAACCGGACCCAAAAATTTGTTCAATCTTGAGTCCATGACTCACTGAGCCTCACTCAAGGACAAGAAGTGGTTATCACTTCTTCAATTTTTCCTAAATGGGCCAATCCTGAGCCAGGAAGGAATCGCCTAATTTCTTCCTGACCCAGTCCAAGCACCTTGGTATAAAAACCTTCATTCCTCTTTGAGAGAAGAAGTCAAAACCTAGTTTTAAAGCGCCTTTTAACTTTAAAAACCTCATTCAATATTCTGAGCTAACCAACCAATTTTACCATTGACTCTATCATTACAACCATTGAATTAACAGCCAATTGATGAACTGGGCAATGAGAATGAACTCCTCTGAAAAGAGTTTGAGTTCTTATTCAAAACTTTCATTCTGATGGCTGCACAATCCAATTCCTTTGTCTGGAATCCAATGTACCCATGACAACGTGTGCCAAAAAAAAGAACCTTCATGACATCTTGTTTATGAAACATTACAGCCTTTTACGTACTCAACAGCTTTTTTTAAAGCATGTTTCTTTTTGGAAGTCATCTTGAAGCTAAATCAAACGCATGTCAACATAAAAAGGTAATTCAAAAAATAAGAAAACAATCAAATTTGTCAAGCATCAATAGAATTGATTTGTCCTGTTTATTGTACTCAAAGGCCAGCATAAGTCATTGCAGTTGGGCTTGCATCAGTTGGCTCCTCTTCGCTCATTTTGAATTGAACCAAAATGATGAGGAAAGTCGACAGCAGACCAAGCATCTGTTGGTTTTAAAATGTATATATACACTTATTTCTAAATTACATGTATAATTAAGAATAACTTACACCAGGCAGCATTGTTTTGGATAACCAGAAAAATCCTGCTGCTGAAATAGCAGGTGCCTTGTGAACCAGGATCTTTTCCAAGACCTTCTGACACTGACCTTCTTTGTCAATGTTGTATTCTTCTTTCCCTTGATATTTGAATGCTCCTTGAATCTTAAATCGCATTTTGGAATCCTGAAAACGCATACAATATTTGTCTTTTTTAGTTTGGAATAGCAGAAACTTTCATAACAAGTTTAATTCAATTTCAATTGATTTAAAAATTAGGTAAAATTTAGGAAATTCTCTGCACTATGAAGGAAAGTATCACAATTTTTAAAAAATTTCTGCATCAAACATTGCAAGAATATTATATACATTTATTTTCAAGCTGAATCAAAAATATCAACAGATTTCTGATTTGATGAGATTGAGCTGTGGAAAACTAAGACAAACTTCACAAAAGAGGTTATACATGTTGAAGCACTTCAAAAGGGAAATGATATACATTATCATTCATAAAATAGCTAGTTTAAAAAAGACAACTGATACAGAAACAGGCTGAAGACCTTGTGCTTTAAATAAACTTTTACTGCTGATGATATTCTCTGTACAACAAACTTTTTTGGCCTCATTGGGTTCTTTCACCATAATATAGGCCTTACTGGGTTTCTCTAAAGCAGAATGATCCCGATTACAATGTTTTCTGGTCCCTTGTGGGCTGAAAAGTGGGAAATAAAGTGTTCTGTTCATTCATTCATTCAAAAAGACAGTGACACATATGAAATACATATCTAAAAGCAAGTCTAGAAAAAGAGAAATTCTTCATAAGAATAAATAAAAGATATACGAGTTTCCAAGGAGCAAGCTTCCAAAAGATCATGTATACAGTATAATAAAAAATGTCCACTGAAAATATCATACATGGAAATAAGTCTCCTATAAACGCAAATCACAAATCAAGAAACAATTTTCAAACAAGCATACAATTTTTTTACATTTATATGCAATATATCTTATAATGTGCTTTTGTGTTCTGCATACTTAATTTTTCATTTTTTAAAAACTAATCTTTGCTGAATGTGCATCAAAAATATAGTTTTACAGATTATTATTTAAACTAAAACTGACATTCTCACTACATACCATTTCACACAGCTTGTCAGCGAAATGATGCATTTGCAGCAACAAAAACGCCTCATACATTGACATAACCAGGTGAAAAACGAGGTCAAGTAACCGTTTCCTGCTCAAAGAACTGTTTGCCAATTCGAGGACTCCATACAAGGAAATCACCACAGTCACAAAAAGTTCCAAACACGTGATTGCAATAGGGATCCCACAGGCCTTTGACATCACTTTTGAATATTTGAAACAATTTCTATAGGCTCCAAGAATTCCGATGCATTCACAATGGATTTCTTTGTGATGTGACCTGGACTTCAGAAGGATCTTGGCTCGATCTTTGAGAAATCCCAGGTAGTCAGTTGCGGTTTTTGACTTGAGTATGATGAATGTTGGATACACACCGAGGTGCATGAATGCAGTCACTTGAGAAATCCCCTGTATTTGATGACAATCACATCAGAAAACAATAAGTTTGATTGCAGAAATAATATTATGCAGTGAGACCCCAAAATGCAGACACCCTAACATATGGACAATTTGACGTGAGGACACTTTGAGCTTTTGAAAATATGATCCATAAATTATCATTGTGACATTTAACCCCAATTCAATTTGTAGATTTTAGTTTCTGCATTGTACAATATCAATGATATTTTAGTTTAAACCCGTGAAAATTAAATTCAGTTCAAAAAATTGTTTCATGTTTCCTAAACCCAAAGAGAAGAGAAGGTAAATAGAAACAAATTTTTCATTCCTAATTTCCATTCCATATAAGGCCAAGATACATTTTTGGCCTTATATGATTTCTCTTCAAAGATTCTCTCTAAATTGTTCATTGAACTAAAACTCATACAGATCCAGTTTTATTTTATTTTGTGGAGTGTGTTCTCTTCTGTTTTGGTCATTGGTTTGTGCTTTGTTTCATGATTTGAAGTGATTGAATGTCTTGGGGGGAGTTGACTTGGGTGGGGAGGGGGTTTGGATGTGGGAGTCTTGGTTGTGCCTTGTGAACGCTGAAAAGCGGCAAATAAAGTTTTCTGTTCATTCATTCATTCATTCCATTCCTACTCAATATTAGTTGAAGAATTTTCACTTAAAAAATAATACTGAAAAGAAGCCTGAAAACAAAGCAGAAATGATTGTCAAATAAATTCAGCCATCCAACCGCTTGCCATTTATTTCTACATGGAAAATAAATACAGTATTAGGTTATTGTAGCTCTCAGTTTTTTTTTCTTTTGGCTTCAGCATTTGGAAAACTTTGCAGGCAAAAATAAAAGCATGAATGTGTAACATCAACATTCATCCACGTGTTTTTTTTTTGAAAAGTTTCTTCAACTCACCACAAGAAAGGGTTCATCTTCTGAAGATCCATTCACAACATAAAACCAAATCACGACTCCATGGAATCCGAGGATCACCAAATACAACGAAACCATCCCTGCTTTTGGTTTTATTTCGCATCCAAATTTCTTTGCATCGGCGAGGAAATTCAATTCCATTCTGCCAAGTTTTTCAATTGATTTCCCTTTGTAAATGGTAGCACACAAGCAAACGATGAACCCAATGGAAATCACCGAATAGAACAAAAATCCTCCAATTGCCCAAGTTGACGAGGAATTATCCGTCATTCCTATTTCTTCGATAAAGTCCTTCCAACCTGAGGTTGAAAATTTGTAATTCTTTCCGATAATTTCGAAAGAAATTGGCAATTTTCGAATTGATTATACGGTAAAGTACTGTACCTTCGTTGATCATATTTATCCATACACCGAAGTAAAAGACTGAAATCAAATTGCAAACGGTGAACACAAAGCCAACTGACAACACATTGAATTCTGGGACTCCAGAAAATATGTTTCTCATCGGGAATAATCCACAAACGATCATTGGTACGTGGAAAAACCTGGAAATCGTGTCCAAATTTGCAAAACCTTTCCACATTCTCTTGTGGATCTCCATGATATGGCAAATTCAGCACTGAAATCCGTGTGTGCATCATTCCTGTAATATTATTTCCCTTTCCAATCTTTGATTCTTTTTGGATCATTGGTTGTGTTATCTTATCTGCTGAAAAAGGAAGCAGATGGTGTTCATGGTATGAATGATGAAACAAGAGGTCAGAAAAGAATATTTATTATTTGTATTTTCCAGTTGCCTGGAAAATGTTGCTGTCAATGTCTCTCCTGAATGAAAATGTATAATGGGTTTTTCTCTACATTGTCCAAAGGGTCCAGGGATATTTTCTATGGAGAGAGAATTTCATTTTTTTAAAGATAATTGTGATTTTGTTGAATCAAGTGAATTATAAGCTGATCTTGCTTGTGGCAAAACTAAACCATTAATATTTGTATCATCTAACATCCCCTTTGTATATGATACCATAGCTCTTTTGACAAATTTATGGCACTTTATTATTAAATTCATTGCATTTTCAAAGGTGTCTAAATGGTGCAATTACAGCAGTATAAATATATTGGTTGATGCATCACCAGAGAATCTTCTTTTCTTATTCCCATCATTCCACATCTACAAAAATGAGCTGAAAAAAGATTTGGGACAATGAAAATTCAATGAAAAAATCCTTTCTAAAATCCTAGAGGACCAAGACAAACTCTTAACCTTATATGATTTCTCATCAAAAATTCTCTCTTAATTATTTATTCAACTAAACCTTATCTGAGAACAGGCTGAAGACCTTGTGCTTTAAATTGGGTTCAGTAATTGGGTTGCAATCCTTATTCCTGATATCTTGTTTTTGTGCAGTGAAGGAAGGGGGTGTAGGCATTCACACCAGTTGTGCAGATGTACATTGTGTAATGTATTTTCTTTTATTTTGGCATCCACATCCAACTTACTTCTCTGTTCTCCCTTATGAAGAAATTGAAAGCCTTTGGAAGGATTTGAGCTGAGCACGGGTTTCAATGTGGGAATGTTGTGTGAACCTTGTGAATGCTGAAAAGCAGAAAATAAAGCTTCCTGTTCAATTAAATTCAAATGTATTGTAGAGAGGATTTTTTTGCAGCTAAGAGAGAATTTCAATGGGGAGCTGGGAAATTTAGTTGCTGACAGAATTTTCTTCTTATGAGAAACATCTTTGTGGAGAAAATTTTGCCACAGAGAGAATTTTGTTGCATATATAATTTCATTGCAAGTAGAATTTTGTTGTAGACAGAACTTCATGGTAGGAAATATTTTTATATAGAATATTTAGTTGCATAGCTAATTAATTTGCAGAAAAAATTTAATTGTTGAAATAAATTATTTTTAGAGAGAATTTTGATGTACACAGAATATTGTTGTAGAGAGACTTTACTTGTAGACAGAATTCAGTTGTAGACAATTTCCTTGTAGGGGTGGAATTCAGGTGTAGCGGGAATATTAGTGTAGCAAAAATATATGTGCTGTTGTGGGTTGACTAGATGTTGCCTGCAGTGCAAGGTACAGCAAGTATGAAAGTACAATGCAGTGTACAAAAGGCCATTTTGTATGCAAAAACAAATGCCAGAAAATACTAACATGAATAAAAGCATGATTTTAAAGAATTCCAAACACAATCAACCCTAAAGTTAATGATCTTCAGGAATCAGTCCATCAAGTGAATCATTTGATCAAAGGAATTCTCAAGAAATATACACACCATAAATTAGTCACGCCCCAGTGAAAACCTTGGAGAAGCTTTCCACTGGGGAGGACCTAGAACTTTGCAAATTCATCAGAAGAAGTCCTCAATCCTGCTGTGAACTTTGGAGAAACAAGACCAGCTTTTTGTGTGTGACATATTTTGGTTAGAAACATTTGTGGACTTGGACATACATAGACATAGAGGAGTTTGAAACCCTCAGCACACAAATGGCTAATTGTGCATAACCATTCATTCATCTATAAACAATTCTTTGTTGTGAGGTTGTAGGGACCCCCAACATTTGTAGAGAAAAGTTTTCTTCAAAGGGAATATTATTGTTGTAGATCAGAGTTAGTTTTAGAGATAATTTAGTTGTACAATACAGAGAAATCTGTTGAAGAGTCATTGAAGAGTGAACATTGTTGTAATGTAGATCATTGCTTTTGTTATTTTTGAACATTGGTTATTTCATCTCATCCCCTGAAAAAAAAGACAACACATGGCGTTCATGGAATGACTGAAGAAACAATATAAAGTCAGAAATATTTTTTGCATTTCCAGTACTGATCTTTTACAACGACAGCTACTGAAACGACTCACGTTAACGCTGATCAACATAGAACTCAGCCAGAAGTAACTCCAGTTAATGACAATTAAAGGACGACCGACTACTTATGGAGAGGTGGTCGTTCTGCATGAAGTTCATGGCTCTGGAACGTTTCAGCAAAGCAGTCTGAAACAATTTTTAAAAAATATGCGACATGATAAATTCAATTTGGAAATTTCTGAAAATCATCTACTGGACGAATAACGATTTTTTTTGTTCATAAGTTGGTGACTTACGTTTTCAAAGTAAGGGTGGTTCTCGTAAAGTAGAAAAAGGGTAAAGGAAAGCGTCCCCATATGGGAATCTTGACTTTTTTATCTGCCTCAACATCTGGATTGACTCAAAATATGGACACTTATTTCAAGACATTCTGAAAAAAGTTAAAAACGATATCCTCATGAATATTCATATCTTGGTAAGAAATTGAGCTAATTACATTCACAAGTGTTTAAAGATTAATCACAGTATAAGCACAATTTTATGATAAAAATCTGGTTAATTTTGTGCTTTCTCAAGATTTTTTCCTCATTTGGTGAAGTAAAGCAAGACTTCTTGTTGTTCTTTGCTTTCTTGAGCTCATTCTGTGGCCAAAAGATGAGATGCTGTGTGGTTTTCTTTACATGACATGTAAATAAAAGACATAGAGTTTTCACTCTTTTTCAACATAAGGTAAAACCCCTGAATTAACTCAAATAACGATATTGCAAACTACTTGTCCACTTGGTTAAATTATACAAAGGTAATTTGTCTATGAAAAAATAGATCTTTCATATGCTGTACACTCTGCGAAGACTTTATTCCTGTTCCATGTTATTATATGTTAGTTCGGTTTTAGAGTCAGAGAGTCACATATATATCTGACCTTGATCTCCACGTGTTTATAGGTTATTATCCCTCTTCCCCTAGGTCAAAATGCATTTGTTTCAGAATTTCGACTCGGTGCATGTAGGAATATTTTAATGACATTACTTGCATTTCTCTCTTCATGAATTACCTCTCTTGTGGCAGGTAGAGGTTGATAAGACAAAGCCTCTCTGCCAATAGCTTCTTGCAGCAAATCAGGACTTGTAGACTCTGCTAATGTCATTTTGTCAGCTGCACTTGCAACCTTTTCTTCCCCAGGTTTCTTTTGGTCTTCACAAGGCTCCAGCACAGCTGAGACTTGACAGTATAACTGGAGTATTTTATCTCTGGACTGACAAGAAAAGACCAGTTGACTGAGGTGGGTGAATGCCTCTGCTGCAAGAGTGACATCTTCTGGTTCCACCTGAAGGAATAAATTGTATTGGACCATCAACCTGCACAAAATGTTCTTACTTTGTGCAACAGCTAGACTATATTCTGTTGTGTAACAAGTCTGTTATGCAAATTCAAATATTAAAAATAATTTTTTTGCCTTTTACCATTATTTTGAACCATACAGAAGTCTGTTATGTAGATTTATTCTGTTGCATGGGAGAGAATAGAGGTGGTCTGTTGTAAAACAATGTTTTGTGTGGGAGGTCTGTTGTGTAGGGGTCAACTGAATCATTGTATATATACCAATTAAAGAGCAGTATTTCATTTTTTAGTTTGGTTGAAATCAAGAATCCATGAGAAATATGCTGATGACAGGAAATTGACTTACATTTACAACTGCATAGTTTATTTAGCTATGAAGTATTGCTAGGATTAGTTTCCTTGGTTTCAGCCAGTTGAGCAGTTTTTACCCCACAGCAGTTATACCATATTTACTTGGGTACCATGCCCACCTTTTTTCTCAAATTTCAGAAGAAAAAGACTGGTGCATGTCATAAGGGGACACATTTTTCAAGAAGTTTTAGGAAGTTATGCATGCATTATACTTAATTATAAAGGAGGAATTTTGAACAAGTGTAACAAGGAAACTTTTTTGTACTGGAAAAGTTGAAAATGGATCAAATTTTTGTTCAATTCATGTCTAAAGTCAAATTTTTAAAATTTATTTTTGAAATTTTGGGGTTTTAGATTCACTAAAAATTGGGGTGCAAGTCTTACTTGGGTATAAGATTTTAGCCAAATTTCCAACTGAAAACCCCCTGTGCACGCATTACTTGAGGGCACGTGGTACTCAAGTAAATAGGGATATTGGGCTTTTTCACTGTTTCTGGCATTTCTTCATATTTAATCAGCCTGTTTTTCATCCTGAAGCATCTTTTCAAAAACTAAATGATTTTTTATCCAAGGCAAAATTAAAGTACTGCATAGTACTGCTGCATTTTCAAAATTAACTCACAGGTTTCCCATTGATGGTCTTCAATCCTCTGCAGCCAAGTCTATAGATTGCATATAATTTCCACTGAGGGTGTTGCACAATGGAATTCCCTTCCTTGGATATGTACAATGAATGCATTTTTTGAAATGCTGCCAATCCATTCAATTGACCCAGCCGGTCAAGACAGGTTTCTTGAAAGTGAAACTCCACCAAGTTGGGGAATTTTTCCCTGAACTTTGGATATAGGGCAACTAGATCATCATGTTGGATGAATTGAAACTTGGCCTTTGTGACTGACTGAGCAGCTTCAGATATCCACTTGGCTTCCAGGCACTTCAAAGAGTCCTGGCCAAAAAGGCTCAGGACTCCATCAGTGATTTCAACAACAAAATCCTTCCCCTGGCCACATACAACTTGCATCTTCATCAAAAAAATCTACAGAAAAATGCAGAAATAAATCACCTGCTTGTAAGTCTTGTTATTTGTAATGGTCCCCTGTTTCCCAGGGTTGGGATCAGGTTCCAGCTGGAAAGCAATTTCAGGTTTGATTTCCTGTCTATGGTTTTCCTTTGTGTGAGAAGTTGCATCACTTGTTGCACCATTGTCTTCTGAGTCAGTGTTTGATTCATTGCTGGAGTCATCTGAGCTTGACTGAGAATCATCCATGCCCTTCCTCAAATTGTTCTGTCTTGGCTTGGTCAGTCTTTTGAGTTCAGCTCTGTTGGACTTGGTTAGGAATTTGAGCATGTGAGACACCGTTTTGATGCTATGGTGATTTTCAACTTGCTGTGGGAGAAAAAAAAACAACATGAGCATATCTTAGACTTTAGAAAAAATGTCGTTTATAGGAAGACCCTGGTCTTTTCTTCCAAACATTGTTTTTATTAAAGACCTGTCTAGGGTAACTCTTGTAGTCCACCGAAAAAAATTTAGGGTGAAAAACACAAATCAGAGCTTTACCAAACATTCAGTAACAAAGTTGTTCAGTGGAATGCCACAAAAAAATTCCCCTTACCAAACCCAACAAACTTTCCTCCTAAAAACCAGTATCTAACACATGTCTGCACTTTGGCAAACAGTTTTGGCAGTTCTATTTTCACTATATATGATTTCACAAATGCTCCCTTCAAAGAAAATAAATATCCTTAAATTTAATGGATTGATTATATTATTTCCAAATATAAAAAGTTGAGATCTGCTACCCAGAACACTGTTGTTGTAATGAATCTTGAAAATTTTCTGTGATTGACATTTTAAAACATTAAAAATGAGTTTTTGTCCATACAAATACATTCTTATAACATCCTTACAAGTATATATGCACAAGCAAGTCACAAAAATTGAATGAAAATTATCTGGTCTTCCTATACCATCCAACAGACTTTTCTTTATCAATCAAGGGACTATGAACACCCAACAAATCTTACAGTTATTATCTCTCATCTGCAACAACTTTGTCTAAAAAAATTATCTCACTAAACAATTCATCTTGGTCCCATATGGATTTCTCAACCATCTTCAATTCAGGCTCACTACAACCAAATTCAGTTTGAATTCCCAAAATTAATGTATATCAAGTTGATCTCAATGTAAAATTAATATCTGACTCACTTGCAAGTTTTGGAGCTTTGGGTGACTCTTGTTCAGAATTTGCGAATTCAGAAATGCCTTTGCCAGAAGGGATGAGGTCCCAGCAGAACCAGACGGG
>CAJPEX010004054.1:0-22009 GCA_905338405.1 Notodromas monacha
CTATCGGCGATGATTCCACCAGAAAAAAGGGATTGTGAAATCTTGCAGAAGTTGGAGTAAAGTTTCTGGAAGAATGCAAATACTGTGCATTCTCCAGTCCAGCATAATAAAAAAATGAACCTTTGGTATAATTCCAGTTTTTTATTAGTAGTAGTCCGCATGCTTACTTCCTGTAAGCTAAGATTCGAATCATTTCCGGGTATTTTCTCATTTTTATACAATCATAAAGGTCGAAAACTGAAGGACTTCTTATGTACTGCTGCGCAGTATTCGAATTGAAAAAATTCTTCCAACAGTTTTTGTCTGCCTTTATTTTTCATAATAAGGCACCTTGAAAAAATTGGGAAGTTTGAAAAACAAGTTTCATGAAAAAAGTTATCATTATTTGTCCTGGCACATTTTGTGGCACTGATCAAAGGTACCACTAGATTTCAGTTATTTTATCAGAGGAAAACTTTGTTTAGGTCTTATATTATAGGTAAAATATACGATATTGCAGAATTTCTAAGTCATTGAGTTTCTTTCCAAGAGAGAAAGCCATAGGGAATAATCTGAGATTCAAATGAACTGTTTTTACCGCATTTCAATTCATGGAACAGTGCATAATTTTTTTAATCAAATTTTCTCATTTATCAGCTCATGTAAAAGAGTGGGACTGTTTTTATAGCAGATTTTTATCAACCTGCCAATGAAAGCACAAAGTTCCAAGATCTATAGTTGAGTGATTTAAAAAAAAGAGGCTATCACAGTTATTGAGATCCCATTTGCTGTGGAGGTCATCCAAATATAACAACCCAATTACATGTAGAATGTAGAAATCAAATTTTCAATATTATCCTGAGCTTGGGCATGTGATTTTCAGCAATAACCTATAATGCTATCCTTGGAAATATGCCTCAATTTATTTGATTGTTGCCTATGATTTATTCAGCGCAAGTTTTTTGCAGCACTAAGTGAATTGGCAATAAATAAGGGTTTCCCTTGAGAAGAAAATATTTGTTCCAGGGAAATTTGTGGCACTATGTGAGGGCGGCACCAAATTGAGGGTTGACTGTACACTATTTTCTTGCAATGTCCATATACTTTATTCAATTCTTTTTGAAATGCTGGAGTGTGTTGATGTTGGATGTGTGAGGGAAATTTTGCCAAGCTTTTGAATGCTGGCAAGCAAAAATTTAAGCTTGTATATCAATGGGTGTATGCATACATGTAGGATGTCCAGTTGTATTTTGTGGATTGTATTTTATTTTATTTTTGTTATCAATCTGTGCTCTGTTTCCTGCTCTGAAGTGATTGAATGTCATTGAGTGGATTTGGGTTGTGTGGGAAGGGGGTTTGGTTGTGTAAATTTTGATTGAACCTTGCAAACGCTGAAAAGCGGCAAATAAAGTGTTCTGTTCATTCATTCATATATCAATCAACTCAACTCTCACAGTCATAGTTCCAGAAAGTGTAGCATTTTTATTTGAAAATTGATTGATTCCGTCCTAAATTATTTTGAGTCCATTCAGAATCAGTGGAGCAGGAATGAATGCCTGACAACCCAGATGCGCAATTCCCGCAGTCTATACGTACTGTCTGATCCATTTCCCCGGATATAATTTCCGCCTGTTTTTAACCAACTCAGGCAACAAACCCGGAAGTGAAGTCAGCACATGATGACCGTGGTAAACAATTCCTCAGATTCTATACACGACGACCTTGATTCAGAATTGATCATCATCATCGTCGTCAGAAGAAGAATGAAACACGTGATTCAGCAATCGGGGTTTTGATCACTGTAATACGCGTTATCAATCTTCCACGTTTTTTTCCCTCTTAAAGTGTGTGTGTGTTTGTTCCGTCAAAACAAATTCTTCCTTTTCCATCTCTCATAATCGTCTCATCGCAGGTACGCATGGTACTTCAAAGACAGCTTATTTTCCAAACGATTTGACACGATAGTTGGAACGTCAGAGGAATGTTGCTCTTTTGAAGAATAAAATAACTTTAAAAAAATCGTTGACCATGTGTAAACACCAAGACAAGAGNGCGCTGTTGAAATTTGATTTCATGGGTTATTTAGATCACGAATTGAAACTGATCTACCATCACAAACCAGCGACATCTTAAAAAAAAAATATATATATAGGAAAGTAGCTATAGTATATTATTTTGCGATCATGCGTTACAGCAGTTTATTATCATAATTACTTTTTCTTGCAGCAACTACAATTTTAAAATATTATCCTAGGATTGGAAAATTTCACTTTAGCGGCACTCGTATTCCTCGAATGGAAGCAAATTTTCTATAAGTTGAGGAAAAGAATTATAAAATGAATAAAGTCGATTTTCAAGGATATAACTTTCGGACTCTGACCGAAAGTTTTCAACGTTTAATTCTCGATTTTAGTCATCAGCACTACTCTAGTCTAGTCAGTTCGCGGCCATGCTTATTTTCATCACATTTTCACTGCTTGAAAAAAACAGTGAAACCTGCGTCGTATATTATCTGAGAAGGTTATCTTTTCCACGCTGGACATTTAATATTCAACACAATCCAATGCGACGACGCGTAGCTTATCATGTTTCACTGGCGCGCGTGGAACCAAACTATCCCGCTCCTGGTGCCCGTCTGGTTCTCAAAAGAACTCCATATAGCGAGTGACACAGCATGACTTGTCCGTCCGAAACGAGTGTCCCTGGCGGACAGAATTAGTCAAAAGTTTAAGAATGGACCAGTTCACACAGGTTGAGTGTAATAACAGTCAAACCTCTCTGAGTGGAATTTCAAGGGACCATCAGCAACATTTTTTTGCCATGGGGAGATTTTGAGTTAAAGAAACAAGCATTTTTGTTGTGGGAAACATGGAAGAATTGCAAGAAATTGTAAATGGTGATATCCTGGGCCTTAAAGTGCTTCTGGAATGAGTTAACTAGATGATGATGAATTTTTGAGGCCAGGGTTCATTTGCCCAACTAGTCTTACACTTCCTTTCAAAACACGTCCTTGCCTTTGTATTGCTTTTCTCTTTCTTGTGTCAAGAAGAAAATAGCCAAAAGGGACTCAGAAAATTTGATATATGGAAGTTTTAGAGGAAAAGCCTTCGAGTTAGAGAGGTTTTTAATGCATTGTTTCTCAGGGAATTCAGATATATACTTGAATTTTTTTTACTTAAAGAGGTCTTTTACATTGAGAGGTTCAAGTAATTGAGGTTGCATCATTTTCAGAAGTAGAATTGAGGGGTATGAGCAAAAAAGTATCTGTCAGTTGCGCAAGAATTGATTTTTTTGACACTTTGAAATGCAAGTCCCACAGCTTATTATGGCATTGGATTTGTGAAGTTTAATTTCATAGAAAAAAAATTTCAAAATAACTTGATACTGACAGAGCCTAACCTGTATATCTGGGAGGAGTGTCCAGGCAGACAGAATAAGTCAGAGCATACTGGTTCACGCCATTTGACTGGAATGGAGTTCAAAAGTGGAACTGGTGGTAAAATGAAATAAAAAATTAACCAGTCTTGTGAGAAGGTTAATGAAGTTAATCTGAAGGAAAATGTGGCTGTCTGTTCATGGTATGTCAGTTTTTGGACATGCAACCAAACTATCCAGAAGAAATCAACCATAGCACAGCCTTGGTCCATCTGAGAGGAGTGTCCAGGCGGACAGTGTAAGTGAGAGCTGACTGGTTCACGCCGGTTGACTGAAATGAAGTTCAGTACTACTGTAAAAGTATATTACAGAATAGAACTAGGTCTTGAAAAAAACATGTCTTGATGGCAGTATTGCAAGAAGGTTGATGAAATTAATCTGAAGGACAAATGCCATTTGTTCATGAAATGTCAGTTGCTGACCATAGGAAGTTGGAGTTCCATAGCTTTTGACAATGCATTCATCAAGTTACATTTCAGAACAAATTTGGACATGCATAGTGACTCTGAAGTGTTTGGTAAAACTGCAGAAACACCCAAATGTCTTAAAAGAGGGCAGAAAATTCAGGAAGTCATCCTTAGGGGGAAATATTATCCTTTGTTCATCAAGTATCAGTTTTCTTCCCCTGTAAACCTTTTGTTCCATACTGTTTGACAAAATACATATACAGTACATGAAGTTGCAGAGCAGAACAAATTCAAACAAGTGGTGATTCTAAATTGATGAGATGGTGAAATTTCAACATTTTCGTCATTCAAGTGCAATGTGTAATTAAATTGAAATCTACAGTGAAATTCGGATATGCAGTGAACTTTGGATGGGTGTAGGGACATTTGAATAGTTTGAAGTTGAAGCTATATTTGAATATTCTAAAGTTGAGGCATTGAATATACAGTACTCAAGAAGTCTTTCGAATTTGTGAAGTTCTAGATGCAAATAAATTTTGATCTAGTGGGTTAATGGTTAGAAAAGCCCCAAACAACAAACATTTTAAACTTTTTGCAAAATAACATTCATCAGAGAGAAAGATGGCACATAAAAAATTAAAATTTTATTATCAATGTACCTGATAGTCTTATTGGAGCAGGAAATGCTTGGTGAAAGAAATGTTTCTTGTCTCCAATATCACCAGAATTTCTATTGGTACGGATTCATGTCAATTCTGATATCACAGATGATTTACCTCACCAATATAGTAACATACAATTATTAAAATTTGAATTCCCTTGAAATCTTGGTTAATTTGAATGTTAATTTGATTTTTTCTTGATCGTCTGACTCTGCAGAACAGCCATCCGTCAAATCGATGGCTGTATATAACTATACAGTAGTAAGCTTCCGTTATATACGGACTGACCCACATACGAATAAAATGGTAGATAGTGCGACTGAAAAACATGCATAATTTATAAGTTGAACAAATACCATATGAGCAGTTTTTTGCTGAAGAAGCTTCAAAGATGCTTCTCGGGTTTTTTAAATATTCAAATACCACATTTGCCGTCCAGCAATCATAAATGAAGACATGTTTTGAACTGCAACTTTGATTTTATCAGAATAATTGGTTCTGTAAACTCAGCCTAATTTGCATAAAGGCGTAAACAAAGCCTATGCAATGGTTAATGAAGAGTGTATGGCACATGGGACAGGGTGTCATGCAGCTTTATTGATTTATTTAGGTGATTGAAAGAATTTTTCTTGCAGTTTTTGTGGAATTGGGTGAATTATGTGTTTGGTATGAAACTTTAGACTTCATGAAATGGTGTTATATTATTTTATAAAACCTTTAATTGAGCTTCCTCTGGCAAATAAGGTACCCTCTCTTTTAAATTGAGATTTGTGCAATCTGATGACTCTGAAGCCGTGCAGGAATTCATTATTGAAATTTAATGAATATTTAACCCTTTTGGCCGAGGACAGAGGTAGCATTTTTCCTGAAAAATGTTCTCACCACAAGTTATGAAATAGGATAAAAATTTACCTGGCAAATATGTCCAAAGTTTTGAGAGGCTTTCCATGCACAGATAAGTTTTAAAAGAGTGATGCCCTGAGGCTACAATTTTTCAAAATTCAACAAAATGATCGATTTGGAGGGTATGTTGGACTTTGACATAATCAATTTCCCTCACTTTACTTACTCAACAATTCTTGGACTTCGCCACTCTGCTCAGCTGAAGCTTTGCCAATCTTTGGTCAATCCAAAATGGGCTAGCATTCAGAAAAAATCTGGCATTATCATACAAAGGGAAACAACAAACTCAATTACAAAGAGAGAGAGAGAGAGAGAGAGAGAGAGTGAGAGAGAGAGTGAGAGAGAGAGAGAGAGAGAGAGAGAGAGAGAGAGCGAGAGAGAGAGAGAGAGAGAGAGAGAGAGAGAGAGAGTGAGTGAGTCCAAAAGCATTTTCTGATCGGTTTAGTTGTTTTCTTTCTAATGCGATTCACATTCAAAGAATTTCAAGATTGAGGGAATAAAGAAAGAAAAAATTTGCAAAACGAGGATCAGCAAACACATTTTGAATGCGAAAATCGTTTGAAATTTGCATGACAGACATGCTTGCGACAACAAACATTACCAGGAAAAGAAGGCCTTTTTCCTCCACTTAGTCCAGTATATTTCCAGCTTTTTTTCTAATGCAATTGACGTTAGAACATTTTCACGATCCAGAAAACAATGAAAGCAAAAACTTTCCAGAAAAATTCCTTCTCCAATGCTTCTCTCTGTAATAACGAAATTTTTTGGTCCCACAGCTAGGGTTCTCTTCCCAATGTAATAGGGGTTTTCTACAACGAAATTCTCTCAATAAGAAATTTCTTCTGGTCCCTCAATTTTTGTTACAGAGAGAAAATTCACACGTAGTTTGTGCTCCTCTTTGTTTAGTTCATGATCAAATTTAAATTCGAAAATTTTGAAAATCGAGGAAATGATGAACAGAAAAGTTGGCAAAGCGCGTATCAGCGAACACATGTTGAATGAGGAAATCGTTTGAATTTGCATTCACAGGCCCGCATGAACAAGCATTTCCGAAAAAAGGCATTTTTTTCCCTGACTGAACCCAGTAAAATTCATGTTTTTTATCGATTTGATTCTAATGCAATTTAAGTTCCAACACTTTCATGATCCAGAAAAAAAATAAAGCCAAATTTTGAAACAATGACGGGTAAAATCTCTGCAACGATCTTATCCTCAATTGTTTTCTTTGTATTGCGTTGTTTTGGTCTTATATAGGTAAAATATGATTCTCTCTACAAAATTCCCTCAGCAGCAAATTGTACTGGTCCCCCAAGTTCTGCTGTAGAAAGACAAAATACCGTATTTACTGAAGTACCACGCGCACCTTTTTTCTCAAATTTCAGAAGAAAAAAAGGGGTGTGCATCATAAGCCAGTACAAAATTTTCAAGAAGTTTTAGGAAGTTGTGTGTTAATTATACTTGATTATACTGGAGAAATTTATGATAAATGTACCAAGAAAACTTATTTTTAGCGAAAAATTTGAAATTGATCAGATTCATGTTCAATTCACAGCAAAAGTCAAAATTTTTGGTTTTATTTTCAAAATTTTGTGGTTTTAGAGTCCCTAAAAATGGGGTGCGCGTCTTACTCGGGAATACAATTTTAGCCAAATTTTGAACTGAAAACCCCCTGTGCGCACCTTACTCCAGGGCGCTGGAGTAAATACCGTGGTCAACCTGTATGTATGGTTCCTTTTCTTTTTAGTTTTGTTTCTAAACCACATTTACCTCGGAAAAATTTCAAGATTGAGGAAATAATAAAAGCAAATTTGGCAAAGTGCGTGTCAGGGAACACATTTTAAATTGTAATTTGCATCGACAGGCGAGCGTGAACAAGCAATGCCAGAAAAAGAAGGCCCATTTCTTCCACTTAAACCAGTAAAGTTCCTGTTCTTCTTTGTTTTGGTTTTTTTATTCTTTATTTCCCTGGTTTCTGGTTTCATCTGCCTGCCTGCCGGATATGGAATATCTATTGTGGGGGAGAGATGGGCTTTTGTTCTGTCCCACATGTTTGCTTAAGAATCGCTTCCTTCCTACCTCCAAACGCTCGCTTCTCCATGGATCTTTGAACCCTATGGAAAACAAGTAACTTCAAGGATCAAACATAGAAAAAAATGCCCCTTGAATCAAACCATGAGAAAAGTTGATATAAAACCTGAACCGGTAAATTATTATGTACAGGAGATGTTATGTTGGTAGGAGTGCAAAAATCATTGACAAGGAAAGAAAAACTTTGTTCCGCCTCAACCCTCTGGTTTAATTTTTCGAAATTCTGCAGGAATAATCGCGATTATGGATGAGAAATTACCTTGTCTTCTTTCCTGTTTTCAATTTCATGCAGCAAGGAAAACTTGAGAGGAAGTTCTCTTGATGAACTACAGTAGTATTTTTTCGATAAATTCACTGCATTGAAGTAATGTTTCTAAGATCCACGGTTTAAATACAGTACAAATAGTTTTATTAAACTAGAATCCTTTCCTTTCTATTAGAACAAAATCAACAGCTTAGTTTTCATCAGATAATTTAAACTGCCATTGTCTCCAAAATAATGGATTGCAATAATAACAGACTTCATCAAGACTTTATTATGCGGAAGAAATTTTCCTGCAGACTGGCAAAAGATGTTTGTGAACCAGTGCCAGTCCATGGGCTGGAGAACACTGTACTATACCACTATTGTCCTGAGCATTGCTTCAAAATTTTCAACCAGCAATGATTCACATAAAAATAGGTTTGCCCAGTGACATTGGAAAAGGTAGATAAACAGTACAGCAGGGCCCGACCTGTGGATGATTTAACTCAGAGACACATAAAACTAAAAAAATCTACACCAACATCTGGAGAATGTGTTGAGATTCACCAAAACTCATAGAAAAATGGAACCTTTTTTCCAGGATGTTGATATCCTCCAACAAACCAAACTTTTTTTTCAACATTTTTTTTATCATGAACTGACTATCATTCATGATTCAGGACAGGCTCATTTCTGTTCAGTTTAAAAGTTATTTCCATCATCTGAGCACAGCATATGAAGACTTGTTTATTGTTCTCCACTTTTTGGGTTCATTTTCATGCCAGAAAAATATCACATTATGTGTGGTTCTCTTCTGCCTAGCTATTTTCTATACCTCAAACTTGAGAAAACATATTTTGTTCAATTTTTGGGGACTTTTTCCAGATGTTTTGTCAACAGAAGAGCCTATTAAATATACAGTGGGACCCCAACATACAGACACCCCAACATATAGACAATTCAACTGAGAGACAGTTGGAACTGTAAAAATATTCCCTTGAAATTTGTGCAGTAACTCAAGGTATGGACACTTCTCAGGTTTCCAGAAAAATGCAAAAATGTCATTTTCCTACATTTTATATTTCTTGCAGAAATTGAGCTATTTACATTTAGGAATAATAACAAAAACATGAATTATAGAAAACAACCTCATTCATCAATCATCATCAAACCAGAACAGTTTTGGGCTTCTTTTTTCAGTTTCTTTCCAGCATCATGTGTAATAATGCTCAATATTGACAGACTTGCCTTTCTTCTTCTGATTCTTGAGCTCCTTCTGGTGCAAAAAGATCAGATTTTGTGTGGTTTTCATCTGTAAACATTTATTGTCTTTCTCTTTAAGTTGAAATATTATACAAGAGAAGTTGAAATATTATTTTATTCAATTTTAAAGGGGGGGGACTTTTTCTTAAATATTGATCTCCAGGAGAACCAATGAAAAACCTTCCCATTGAAGTTTATTCAAAAATAAGGTCCAACATGCAGTTGTTCACACAGGGACGACAAAGGCCGAAGCACAAATTATCTCCGCATCTCAGGGTCCCCTTTGAATATGATGTGCTGCAAAGTACTGCTGCATTACAAGGAAATGATACAATCTAGAAGGAAAAAGTTTCAAAATCTTGCACCACCAACAACTGGATCATCATTTTATTTGCCAGGGACATGTGAAGTTGCTCAGCAAGTCAGCAGCACCCACTGAGACCAAAAAAAAAAGAAGAAGAAGAAGAAAAAAGAGAGAACAACAGGAAAGAACTGGAAGATTATGCGTTCGGTAATCTACATTATTCCCTTGCTTCCTTTCGCCATGTCTGAAGAAACAACCAAATCTCATGCAAATCGGACGCGTCACGAGGGAGACCAGACTTTTAAGCAAGCAGGAAAAGGGAAATGAAGGGAATGAGAGACGAAGCAGAATTGAAGAAGGAAAAGGACACGGGAGGGAGAGAATAATGCAGGACACATTTACGCGTTATGTACGGTTTTGGTGGGTGAGCTGAACGGATTTGGTTGCTGTTAAGGAGTATCCCTTACAAGCCAGTCATTCGAATAATGAGACAGGTGGTGAGACGGTACAGTATGGGACTGGCATGAATAAATTAGTTCAAATTTTTCTGGGTGTTGGAAAACATGTTCTAAATGAGTGTTCATGCAAGAACATCTTCAGAACCTGTGTCAGCTGCAAAAAAAAACAAAAAAAAAAACAAGAAAGAATTGCAAATTTGTTGAGAGGTTCACTTTGGCTTTATTTTACCATCTTTCATGTTGGCTGTCTGCTAGCAAAAACCCCTGCTAACACTTGGACACTTTATCACTGAACACATTTTCTTTTGCCCAGAATTCCAGCCAAGAACATTTCCTGGAATGAATTCCTTTCTTTTTAGCAAAGACCACATTGCATTATGTTTCCATTTCAATTTACCATTTCATGAAATATGTTAAAATTATTATTCAATACATCAGATATGAAGAGTAGCAAAATTCTCTGCTAATTTTTTTGCTCATATACTTGTAGATTACTGCTGGGGTACAATAAAGATTACACATGATATTTGCTAATGACTGGTGCCTTTGTTGGGTTGAAAAACATCACTGATGCACAATACATATGCAATGTTATCACAACAATGTCACAGCAGGAACCCAACAATTTTTTTAAAAATCATGTCCAGATTCTTATGAACATTTTGATGATATCTCATGAAATCAGAGGTCAATTCTTTGAAACCCTCGCTTTTTGACAAACTAATCTACTATACTTTAGTTTGTCAAAAAGCGAGGGTTTCAAAGAATTGACCTCTGATTTCATGAGAAATCATCAAAATGTTCATAAGAATCTGGACATGATTTTTTAAAAAATTGTTGGGTATACAACAATACAGTATCTACTATACTTGAGCAAAATAGAAAAGTTTTCCAGCAGAGTAGCACACTTATCCTGGTTTAACCCTTGGACAGCAATGCTGGGTTGGATTCCATCCTGCGGCAGTGCCAGGAAATGTTTGCATGCTTGCGCATTTTAGTTTGACTGAAGGTCACTGAAACAAAGATTTGGCTGAGTAGCCAAGGTCCAGACAAATCTGGGGAAGGTAACCCATTGTGTCTGAAATCTCCCAATGCTAATCATATGAAAGGAATGTGAAAAAATGCCACACAGCAGCCAAGATTTAGGAACATTTTTTCTCTTAAACATAAAACAAAGGCAGATTTTTCTGGACTCTGTCTCTCCTGTTCATCCTTGGGTTTTCCTATTTTGCATGCCTCAGGCGCACAATTTTTCAAATAAATCCCAGCACTGCTGTAAGAAGGTTAAATAAAGCAACAACATTTCTTTGATTTTGTTTCTAATAAGCCTGAGCATTAAAAAATTCAGAGTTATTTCAGGTTAATTTTTAATGTAAAATTAACCTTTTTATTGAATTATAAAAGTACAGCATGTAGAAATTATATTTTTAGCTTCAAGTACATGGAGTTTGTTTTGGGTCCTCAAAAATAATTTCTTATGAAAAATGCTTTATCACAATATTGATTGTGTAATTTGATCTGCTATTGAAGAAGAATATTCTTCAGCTGACGGAATTAACTTTTCGAACCATGATTTGACAGTATTGCAGACATTCCATTTGGTCTAGAATAGCATCATTTGTCATGAGCCGGGTAAATTCATCAATCAGACGAAAACATGACTGATCTAATTGGAATTTACACGTGTTTCTCCTTCAAGGTGCAAAATGTGGGAATGGTAAATGAAATGTTGGTATAAATTAAGTCCAACTGCCTGAATAATCAGAGGTGATGTTCAATTTATTTTTTCTAGTCAGTTTAAATGATGGTCTTGGACATGATTGACTCGTACCTTGACTGGAATTGTTGGAAGGGATAACATGGATCGAAAACAGTAATAATATGCTCACAAGGCTGGTTTTATAAGCGATATTCTTTTTATATTTAAAGTGTTCAGGAGATGCATAAGTTTCCGAAAAATGGAGATGCGAAAAAATACTCATATTTGGGAGATGATTATCTTGTGCCAGATGGAATAAAGCTGGGTTTTGAAATTCTGAATTTTGAGAACATAATTCTGCAAAATCTGAATCAGGCTCTTTGCATTTTGACATGGTTCAGAAATAATAATAGTTAGTGAAAGTTTCCGCAGGGATTTAAATATGATCACGTCGTGTCTCTCTGAACAGTCGGAAGGTATAAAAATTAAATCAAATTTGAAAGACTCAAGTGTAGAACCCTGAGGAACATTTATAGCCCATGAGGTTCGGAAGTGGGAATTCATGATTACCCATGACTCATTTTTACTCTTGAAAAATGGTGAAAGAATGCATTTCTAAATCCAACATCGAATTCTTCAACAAAATGGGTCCACGTTAAAAAAATTCCTATACATGAAGTAATCAAGTCGACAGATATTCCTACCTTTTGAAAAATATTCTTCTGGAGAATTCATATACCCAACAAATTTCTTCACTCCATGCAAAGGTCACTTATTCACATCTAAACTGCCAAATTTGTTGTTTTGTCTGCGCCATTTCCTCTCCAGAAAATCAAGTCTCAAAGTCAACGACCAAAAGCGATTTCAAACCGCAGTGCGGATGCACGACATTGAACTTCATTCCAATACACCTGCCCACAAACCAATGAGACAATCTTGTTTGATGACACCAACGGGCGCACACAGATAAGACAGGATGCACATGTCAACTAAAAAAGTTCACCCAAGTGTAAGTAAATCAGATAGTGTTCCCTGGTTTCGTCCCAAGTGCGACGGTCCTGTCGCGACTGACTCCTTGGGAGGCGGGCGCGGGCCCTTGTTGCAAAGGAGTAACCGGAGTATACCCTCTGGTCCACATTCTACTTCGCGTTTCTGGATGGGAAAATTGGACACAATACCATAAAATTGGTTCTCCTTTTGTTCCTCAAGCCTTATGAGTGGCAGTGCTGAGATTTATCCTGCAACATTTCCTGCCACCCAAAATAAAAAAATAAGGAAACAAGAATGATTGGAAGTGGCAAAGTTGAGAAAAATTCCAAATTTTTTAGCATTCCTGAAAAAATATCTTCATCAAATAATGAAAAAAATTACTGCTGTGGCATTTTTCTGCATTCCTGCCATTTGATTAGCATGGAGGGATTTTAAGGACACTGGGTTTTCCTCTTTCCTCCCAACTTTGGCTACTCAGCCAAAGCTACAATTTGGTGACCCTGGGTCAAACCAAAATGCAAAAGTATGCAAAAATATCCTGGCACTGCCACATGATGGAATTTTGACTATTATGTTAGTTAAAAGGTATTTGTAACTAACATAACCTGACCTAACCTAACTTTACCTAAATGCCTTCCAAAATCAGTTTCAGCAGAATGTGGAAAAATAAAATTCAGTTTCTGGTAGGTTGTCGTGATTATGAACTTGTCCTAAAGATTTGTCTGGATAGTGTGGTCTAGGAATGAGGTACTGAGATAACAGGAAAGTATCCAGTCTTCTTTGGCTTGTAGACCAACAAATTGTAATAAAAGCTTTGGCAGACAGGCAAAATTTCATATACTTTTCTTTTCAATGGCAACTTTGCATATAACTTTTGAAGTCCAGGAAATTTTTTAAATACCTGCTGTGATAGGTCATCAGAACAAAACTTATATTGCAAAGCTTAAGTTAAGAAACATTAGTTATATTATAGAATGTCTTTGAAAAATGAAAACTGATGGTCTTCAAAAAGGGCTTCTCAGATTGAAAATTTCAAATAATATATTTTAGGAAGTGAAAATAGGGCATGTCTGAAGTGTTATCTGAAGAAAAAAGCCAACTTTTATTTTTTATCAGATGATTTAGAGTTTTAGACTGCCAATGTCTTTCCAAAATTTTGGATAACAATAGCAGACTTCATTACTATTACCTTCTATATGAATGCATCATTTTTCACCTGCAGACCAGCAAAGAGCTTCTGTTGACTGACACTGGTCTGTGGATGATGGTTTGGGGTCACTGCCTCAAAGAATACAGATGGTCTCTGAAATTTCATCAATGCTTGGATGCCATCAGCCTCCTTTCAATCCTACGGCAAAGTCAGGATTTTTTTTTGCTCTCATAAAATTTTCAGTTTGATGAGAGGTCACAAAAATTTGCCTGGGTTGAGAAGGCCTAAGCGTGGAAAAATTCAGGAATAGAAATGAATACTGTTTTCATTAATCATCATTGCTAATCCTAAGCTAAAATGCAGGAAAATGTCCCCTGCAATGATTTTTTTGAGCAAAACTTTGCTGCCTACAGAGAAAAAAGTTTCGGACTTTTTCCCAGCTCAGGCTTTGGTACTTGGTTGATGTACTTTTTCACATCCTCGCTCTTGGAGAAAAACATTTGTGAAAGTATTTTGACTTCTTCTCAGAAGGGTTAAAATCACTGATCCAGTCCTGTTCAATCATTAACACACTTTATTTCTAAAGTGGAAAATATGTTTTGATAGTTTGAAGTTGAAATTTTTATAATCAGTGACAGATGAGAGTTCATGCTGCAGACTGATGAGTAATTCTGTGAAGAATCTACCTAATTCAATAAAACTGCCCCAAAATTGTACTGTACAATTAATGTGATGGTGACACATACAGTATTTAAAAAAATACTGAATATGTAAGCACCTCTAGAGGATTTCTCATGAATAAAATGCCATCAATTAATAATATGACACAAGCTATCAGAATCATAAACTGGTTTCACTCATCATCCATTTGTTTATTCATCATCCCATTTTTTAAATTGTTGTTGCAAGTAATCTCGTCTAACCAGTACGGGACGTATAATAAGTTCGTCTCAACAACTTGGATGGTCTTCGTAAAGACAAACCTTAGAACATGGAATCTAAGGTTCGACGTAAATAATAAAAACAGAGTTACTTAGAGATTGCATGCTTGTGATTCTCCTCAGTCATGGCTAAGGTTTTTTGTCTTCTCATTTTCTCTGTATACCTGGGCCTGTATTTTTGATGTTGCAGCCCATGAAACAGGAAAAAAAAATTTCCAAGAGTGTGAAAATCCCGGTACCAAACACGAAAAAATAGCACATCCACAAAGCTTCCAAAATGTCCTTGCAAATAATCAAATAAAGTGCTTGACACGTCTTTCAAAGATGCACAAAAAAAGTTTGGACCAACTGACGATAAGTGTGAGTTTTAGAAGATCAGGGCATTTGTAGGTAAGCATATACGATTTCTTCGCTCATTTTTTCAAATGCCAAGAATGACACCTTCTTGAAATATCTGCGTTTTTATGATTTACAGAATTATATCGACGATCACACGTGGATAAAATGCAAAATCAGAAATACGTCACATTCATACGTTCCTTGCTTTTTGTGTTATAATGGATTTTAGATTTCACTGCGAAAGGGTACGCCAGGAACTTTTTTTTTGGCACAATTAAGAAAAGCGGAAAAAGCGGCCCCGAATGCTTGTAGTATTCTCAGCAAAATGCAAACGTTTGCTCAAGTTCTTTGCTTGCTTCAAAGTCGGCACGATAAGAATCCCTCCTTTGCAGAAGTATCCCAAGGTTACCCTTCGAATATTTGGCAAAACTCCGGTCTCTCAAGCCTAGCTGCTGAAAAAATAGAAATAAAAAATTAGCGCAGAAATTCAAACGAGGAAACACGAAAAAAAAAGAAACTCAAACTGGTGCTGTATTTGTTCAATACTCGGCGAACGTCTGAAAGCGTCGATTTCTTTTGACCAGCGAAAAGCCAGGAACAGAAAAAATAACATCTACATTTATGAGGGCTGATGCAAAAGTTCTCTCAGTCACTTTGAAGCGTTTAAAAAACTGCATCTCATCAAAGCTACACATTTTTGTGAAAAGCGCAGAGATTCATACGCCGCATTTGCATTAATTAAACAAATACTATAATCATGGTTTGCCCAAGTGACAAAAAATGGTCACAAAATGAAAAATGTTTTTGGCAAGAATCTTTAAATCCACATCCAATAATTATTACAGATTCTAAACTGATGAATGAACATTCCAGATGCAAGAAACATTTGAATGCTAAGGCAATTACCCAGCCACCAAGGGGTTTTAATTTAAAGTGAAAATCTACATTTATCTCTGCAAAAATAAAGGATGCCTATGAATCCTCATTTCTTTGACATTTAAACAGGACTCATTACTTTTCTCTGATCAAAGATATCAAAAAGACACAATCACACAAACATCAGCAAATACAACCTCACATTGTAGCAATAAAAACTTGCTTCTAAACGAAATAAAATCACCAAACAAAAAATGCTTTGAGTATGGCCCACTCCCAATATGCAAAATACTGAAGCACATAATTCTGTGAACTTTGGAATTCTGTGAAATCTGCAAGGTCTTAAGTTAAAGTTAAATACATGTATGTTGTTCTAAATTTTCCATATCATATCAAAATTGATTCAACAAATGGATCATGAGATATTCTCCCTTTTCCAAACCTAACTTTTTCATCATGGACCTGGGAAACCTTCACCCAAGATTCTTAGCTCACTGATGCACAGGCTTCTTGTGTAAACAGTGAATTCAAAAACCTAATTTCTTAATGCATGAATGAGTGCATTTCTGCAAAAAATGATGCATATCCCCAAAAATTGATATTCTTGGACATTTTTATACGGTATTATATCAGATGTCAACTTGAGAGTGAGAAATGGTCAAGTTCTTTACAACAAAACGAGGAAGATTGGCTTCTAATCAATGTCCAAACCGTTTAGACTAATTTAAAAAATTTTGAATCAGATTGTCAGACACTTGAAATAAAATCATGCGTTTTCAATTTTTCGAATACTGATCTCCTGCATTTAAAAATGCATTTTGAGTCACTTGACAGAATAAATTGACAAACCAGTCAGTGAAAAAATGACTGATGATGACACGAAACCGATGTATTTATTTCTGATGCCGACGTTGTATCATTTTCCGCCTCGAAAAAAAAAACTTGTCAATCTGCCAACGTTTGGGCAAATGTTTTTCCTTTTTTTCCCTCCGGTGTTCTATATAAAGAACTTCTCGGAAATGAGAAATGAAGAAAAAATTGAAAATTGAGGCCAGAAGTGTTTGAGAATCGCGTGTCAATTGGGGAAAAGTTCGGACCTGGATTTCAACGCGACTGCGATCCGCTGCTTCAAGCGTTCCTCTCGCATCTGCTTGACGGTTTCTTGGCGCTGTTCCTTCTGCTTCTTCTGCTTTTCCTTTTCCTGCCTCTGGAAAATATCCACCGGAAATCGAAGAAAATAAGAAGTGAAAAAAGCAGGGGTTGAACAAACGATGATAAATTGACTTGGAGGTTGTCATTTTTTTTACTTATTATGGCGCTAAGTAGGGAAGTTTGGAAGGTGTTTTTTTCCTCGGGTGAATACGATTTTCCCGTTTTGAACCAAAAATTCGAAATAAATTTATTTCATGTAAAGATCTATTCATGACCTAGCTCAGTAAAGAAAATTGTAAGTCGTAAAGAAGCCTCGTTTAAAAGAGGTAGAATAATTTGTAAAGTGCCAATAACCAGCGTTTTCAAATTTTTTTCGACAGGCCTGAGCCAGCTTTGCCAGACAGGCATTTTCTGCCCATGACAGTAGTAAGGGAAAAAATGTAAAAATTTCTTTCTCTTTTTGTCTGTAAAATGTGAAAATAACCCCGCCTTTGAAGCTCAGCATGACAAACATTAATCCTGCGAAGATCATAAGACAAAATAACCAATAAATAATAATAACCAGCAAATAAATAATAGTTCATAAGCTCTGTGAAGTTACTTTGCAAGCATATGCTGGTTGATAATTTCATATTCAAGTCCATGTGGACCTAAACATCTACAAGTCAAAGTAAACAAATCAGGTCATCCTTGCTCAAAAAGATCATGCTTCACAAGAACAAAAAAAATTATAGTTGACCTTTTTGTAACAGACCTCCCACAAAACAGATTTTTGCAGAACAGACTGCCCCTATACAGGCACCTTTTTCTCTTGGAGAACAGGCAAATCCGCATAACAGACTCAAGTCTGTAAAAGTGTGCGCCACCATTGAACATGAGTCTCTCAGGTCCCCCTTGCTTCCCAGCTTAATTTGAATATAAAATGTAACTATTATTGCTATGAATGTGTGTGGTGTGTTATTTAGTTCTTTTGGTTGTAATTTTGCTTGTTTTGTATATGCGTAGGACAATAAAATTTGCGTAACATACTTTTTACATGAACAACTACAGTCTGTTGCATGAATCAAGTCCATTGTGCAGGGGTTGCCTATAGATGAATGTCAAGGGTGTTCTGATTCCTCAATAGAAGTACCGCACAGCATTTCCTTTGTTAGAGTGACATTCTATGTACAGTAAAGGTTTTTTTTCTTCTCTTGAAAGTTATAATCTGTTCTGGAATGTACAGCAACTTTTGGGTGAGTTGTAATATCATATTGTCCTATACAGTATATGGAATTTATACAGTTGGATCTCTCTAAGTAGAATTTAAAGGTACCAGAGGAAAATATTCAACTTGAAGAGGTTTCCACTTATATATAGGGAGGTTTCAAGTTGCAGAAAAATCATTTTTGTTGTGATGGGGAATGTAGATGAATCGTAGGAAATTGCGAATACTGTAGTGATGATAAGCTGGGCCTTGAAATGCTTCTTAAATGAGTTTACAGTAATATGCTGAGCATGGAGGCAGGGGTTCATTTTCACAATCCATTTTTCACTTCCTTTCAAAACACATTGTTAAATTTTTTATTTCCAAACTGATTACCAAAAGTCTAAGAAAATTGGAGTAACGCAAGTTTGACAGAAAAATCCTTTAAGTTGGATAGGCTTTTAATGCATTATTTCTAAGGAAATTAAAGCAGGGACTTGAAAAAATTGACTTAGGGAGGTATTTGACTTGCGGTGATTTGTGGATTGAGGTTCAATTGTATATGAATTTCAATCATATTTTTGAAAATTATGATCTATATTTCTTGTAAATCAAATTTTGCTTCTTGCTATCAGGTATTTGTAAATAAAATTAAAATATAATACAAGTTATGTTGAGTGTTAATTCTACCCTGAAACTTGGGCACCTATTGTAATTAATTTTTCAAGCACAATTTTAGTCACCATCCAGTATTCTATTTTTTATTCTGAGAAACCAAAACCAGGAAGTTCCTCTCCTGTATTGGCAAGAAATCAGTCATGGGTCTCCAAGTCTGAAATCATCTTTACTAATAAAGTTGCTTATCTCTGTACGTCGGTTCGCACTTTCCCTCCCCAGTTGCCCCCTACCTCCCTCCCACAGAGACCCCAGAGAGGCCTGCAGGAGGGTCCCGTTTCCTGCGGTGGGGACTTTCAAAATTTGCCAAAAATTGAATTAAAAAGCAAAATTCATTTTTAAAACTTCACAAAAAGCACCATGATGTTTTCTACATTTCCCTTTTTTTAATTTTGAAAAAGCTTGAAAATTCATAAAGTTACAGTGTAAAACACAAAACTTTTTTCAAAAACGGGGATGAATCCAGACAAAAACACTTTTACATTTGTAATTTTAGCTTTATGAATTTTCAATTTTGCTCCATCAAAAAAATATGTAAATTCGCAAAACATCCATGCGCATTTACCCATAAATTATGATTTGGATTCCATTAGTGAATAAAGAGTTATCATGAGAAAAACTCAAAAAAACGGACATTTTTGAAAATTTTGTTTCCCATTTTGCCAACTTAAAAAAAATGTCACAATTTTAATTATCAAGCAATTTCCAAATTTTTTACAGATTTGCATGCACACCAATGTTCCCTAAATTTTGTTTTTGATATTTTCAAAAAACTTGAAAATTGCAAAAGATAGAATGAAAAATGCAAAAACGTTTTCGAAAATTGTATGAAAATCAGGAAAAAACAATTTTTCATTTAGAATTTTTACTCATTCAATTTCCAACATTTTTCAGACATAAAAATATGTAAAATCATAAAAAATCTGTTTGCATGTAACCCCTGCACAAAGTTTGAAATTGCATCAAAATCTCAATAGTTACAATGAGTTGAACTGAAAACATTGAATTGTCCTTTCCATTTTGCCAAGTTTAAGAATTGTTTAAAAATTCAATTTTAACTTAATTTTCAAATTTCTTTCAATGTTGCAAGCACACAAATGTTTTCAAAATCTTGCTGTTTGAAATTTTGAAAAATCTTCAAAATTGATTAAGAATCAGCAAAAACAGTATTTTTTTTTCAATTTTAGCTCATTCAATTTTCAATATTCCCTGAGTAAAATTATTACATAAAATTTTTAAACTTCAGTGTGCATGTTACCCTGATTTTTTTAATTTGATGGAAAAAATTAAAATGGGGGAAACTAAAAATTGGGGAAATTTTTGACTGAAGTTTTTATTTTTTCATTCTCTAATTGCAAAAATTTATTGATAAAATACTTCATAATGAGCCAAGCTTCATGACATATGCCATGGAAAAATAGCAGAATTTGAAACAATTTTTAAAATTAAGTTGAATTCAAAAACAGGAAAATTCCACACACAGTCTTGAATTTTTGTACAATTGAGGCGAGAATGACATTAGAAGAGGCAAACAACAGGTGAAACTTTTCTAAAAAATAATCCAGTGCAAAGATACAAAACTGTGTGTTTTGGACAAAACCAAAACTCACAAATCACACAGCATAGCTGTGTNTGTAATTTCAAATTTACCGTAGTGGGGAGTTTGTTCTCAGATACTGTTAGTTTCCAGAATTCTTTAATTGCTTCAGTTGAAAGTTGATTATTGGCTATTGCCAGCCTATGTAAGAACATCAGAAAGCGACTGTTTACATTACACACTGCACAGCAACGTCCCAATAATAATCTAAGAGCTCTAATGCTGCATGATTTTGGAATGTGAAAAAACCATCTGTAAAATAGGTTCTGTAGTGTATCCATTTTTCTGAGAAGGCGATGTTCTGGCCATATTTCTAAGAAAGCGACTGTTTACATTACACACTGCACAACAATGTCCCAATAATAATCTAAGAGCTCTAATGCTGCATGATTTTGGAATGTGAAAAAACCATCTGTAAAATAGGTTCTGTAGTGTATCCATTTTTCTGAGAAGGCAATGTTCTGGCCATATTTCTGGCCCATATAGTGCAGCTGCCCGTACCAAGGAGTCAAAAAAACCTCAATGCCAATTTAGTGTCTTTTAACTCCAATTTACTTATCTATCTATAATAATAAAGTTGCTTCCCGCGTCCTGCATAAGCACCAACTTTCAGCAGGTTTTGGCCCCCAAAAAAAAAACTTATGGAGCAGGGAACCTGTGCTGGAGGTACCCGGTTCAATCCCACCTATGGGCAGATTTTTTTTTGAAATCGTTTCCTTTTTTATTCATAACTTGCTCAATTTTGAACTTCCTTCAGCCAAAAAAAAAATGTAATTTGTAGAAATGCATCATGCATCCAACAAACATTTTAAAATTGAAATTGCTCCAAAAATAAAATATTATGATGAGTTAAACTTGAAAGTCCAAAACTTTTTGTTTTCCAACCTTCTCAATACACAAATTCACCATATGATTTCTATTCAACAAAACTCAACCTTTTTTATTGAAGTTCTGCAAATTTTCCCATTTCCAACTTTGAAAAATTCCAAAAATTGACTGAGATATAAGCAAAAATGTGGACCTTTTCCAAAAAATTGAGTGAAAAATGGGAAAAATTCCTTTTTACATCTCAATTTTTAACTGATCAAATTTTCTGATGAAAACCCCATGCCATTGCAAATAAAGCTGCACAAAATTTGTGAATTCCAGCAAAATGAAAAAAATTAATTTTTTAGTTCTTCCAGCCAAAAAATTCCAAATTTCCAGAATTTCACTGAGTATGTACTGATGATTTCAAATGTATGTATGTATGTATATTTTGCAACATTGGGGCACTAACAGAGAAAAATAGTGCAATGTTATGTTTATAATGTCATACAGCTTTCCCACAGGGGGTATCAAATTGAATTTTTTCAGCAAAAAAAATCTAAATTTGTGATTCATTTTGATGCATGCAAAATGAAAATATTTGAAATTAGTTTAAAAGAGGAAAATTGTAAAATTATTATTTCCCAATATTTATTCTTTTCTACTTTAAAAATAGCAAAAATTTTAAACCTTCAATTCAATGAACATTCAAATTAGAATTTATAATGCACCTGGTGAGCTGAATGAAAGCTGGGAATCCTGAAATGTCCTGTGAAATATTAATCTTTCAGCAAGAGATGAGCATTCAAGTTTCAAAAAATTTGATTTTTTGGCTGAAAGTGTTATAGGCTGAA
>CAJPEX010004055.1:0-24380 GCA_905338405.1 Notodromas monacha
TGAGAACCGAGGATTTCCGAGGTTCTCACGAGAAAAGGAATTTGTCCTCAAGGACGAGAATTCGGGTTCTCAGCTGTTTTTCTCTAAAAATAGAACTAAAAAATTCGCGACAACTGTCGCTTTTTCCTGCCAACTGAATTTCCTCTTTTGAACTCATCGTCTAGATCCTAACTGAATTAAATTTTGATGATGATCTTCCTCGAGGTTCGCATAAAACAATGCCCCCACATTTAAACAACATAAAATATTCTGTGTTCCGAACAGTCTCTTCTCCAGCATGCTTTATTTCCATATTTCTATAATAAATCGTCTGAATTATTTTTCTGGTACTTGAATTGATAAAAACGAGGATTCCAGTTGGTACGTATTCGAATTTTATAACAACAGATCCACAAATTCGGGAAGATTATTATCTTTATAATAAGGTTCCTAAAGGAACAGTAGGGGATTTTTCCTCACTTTCAACTCGAAAAATTAGTCGTTCAATCCTCCAAATTCCAAATCAGTACAACGATAGGATTTCATTAAAAATATATAGGGCACATTCTTCTCTTCATAGCTTATTTGCGTATACTGATTAAAATGCGCAGAAGCATGTTTGAGAATAGTCTTCTAATATCAGTAAGGTTATTTTGTGTAAAGCCGAGGCGTGCGCTGGACTTTAAAAAAAAACAAATTCGACGTTTGCTAGATCTATAAAGCATTATAATGTACAGTAGCTTCATTTTAACATGGGCAATTTTTTTTTTCAAGTTCGTACCAAGTATTTGCGTGTTTGGCAGTCCTTCTAAGTGCTCCGAGTGCATTACTGGCTCCTGTCGTACGCTAACATCAAGCTACTGGCGGTGCAGTATACTTAACCCAAATAGCCGTAAGGACGTTTTTAGTAGCCGTCGACTACTCGTAAACATATAACAGTGTTACCAATAGCTCTCTTTGGGCCCACTGACCGGCAAATTTCCATGCGATTTTTCGCGGAAACTGGCATTGCGGACTCCAAAAAAATTTTTTGAAGGACGAGGCAGGTTTTCAAGAATTTTCACCTTTTTTCAAAAAAATTAAGTTAAGAACCAATGCAGCAGCCATCGAAGAATTAGAGAGGTGGCCTTGAATAAAGGTTCCTCTGTATGAAAAAATCAAAATACTGTAATATATTTCGGCAGGAAAAAATTTGTCTGAAAAATTGTCAGGAGAAAAGCCAAATTTTACTCTTCATCAGATAATTTCAACTGCTTTTGTCTTTCCAAAATTTCAGATAAAGATAACACATGCTTCATACTGCTTCTTTTTTGAATGTATTATGCTGAAGAAAATTCCCCACAGACCGGCAAAAAACTTCAGCTACACTCTGGTCCACGCACCACGGGCATAATACCCCTTGTGTCAAAATATCGTATCGTGACATATAGTTCTTTTTAACCGTTATTCTACCGTGTTATGACAAATGAGTGGGAGAAAGTACGTGTTTGTGGCGTCTTTGCCGAAACAGAACGAGATACCCTTCGTAAACACTCCGGTCACGTTCTCCCAGAATAACCTGAGCAAATCAACGATAATTTATCGGATTAATTGACGATTTGTTTCCTATATTCTTTCGCAATTTGAAGGTTTACTGATATGCCAAAGATTGTAGCACATCACCTCAATCTGGCTGGAAGGTATCAAAGTAGATAAGTGTAGTTCTTTGTGCACAACGCAATGTCTGGCTGTCAGCACGTGCTTCGGCGTGATCAAACTTCCTCCGCAATGGAACTGGTTGAACGTTTTGATTACGGCCATGAAATGAAAATCCTCTGTAGAATTGAAAATTTGAAAATCAGCCAATTGAGGCAGATGTATTTCTATGACATGTATAGCTATTACAGTACTCGCTTTGAATTCAAGCGGAATTCGTGCATAGAAGTGGATACGATTCATCCTGAGATGAGAGAGATGGAGAAGAAAGCTTTTCGATCAAGGGTTAAAATATATATATTTAATTAGTAATATATACACATAAAGGTTTCAAAAATATTGATAAAAGTTTTTGGAGAACAAGCGGCCTACATATTTAATATATATAATATATCAAACAGACCTAGCCCATACCTATTACGAATGAAAATTTGAAAAGACGGGAAAAATGAATCTTCAAACATTCACGAATTACGATTAAAAACGCGTGAATTATTCATCTGCGTCTAATTTTCTGGAATCTAATTTAACCTACGTGAAATCGTTTTTTTTTATCTTTCAACTGTGGGATTCCCAGAGTATATATATACCTTGTACAGTATGTATGTGAGACTTGAGCAGCTTATATTTTACTATTTTGAGAATAATAGGCTGCCGCACAAAATCGTTTTAGAAATTTCTTATGGAATAAACGGCGCTTGCGCACTTGAATATTATTCTGCATGGAAGCAGGTAATATCATATTACCTATTTTTAAGTCATATTATATCATATTATATTTTCACCTGATTCATCTCTGTTGAACTCTTTGTTCTTGATGGGCAGGGGATGTACGTTTTTGAATTATATTTTTAAAAAGTTTGTAGACTTACCGTCTTTTGCCTGCAGTCCTCCGACGATTAGTGGATTTGGCCTCTGACAATTGTTCGCCGCATATAACGGCGACACTCTGATCGGACCACAGATCAGGCTAGAGAAAAGTCGACCAGAGTTCATGCAAGAACGACAACTTCCATCTGAAGCGAGGCAGTTTTCGACGATCAGAATACAAAATTTGATGCATCTTATTCATTAATTTCATAAAACTTTGATTCCACAAAATACTGTAGAGTAGGGCTAGTATATATTAAGCGTGCGGCATTTAGAGCAAGCGAAAGCATCACGACTCACGAATGGCGAGTTTTTAGTAACTGCGACATCTATATACAATAAAAATAAACGCTTTGAATTTCAACGCTGATGGTCAAACGAGGTGACCGACTCTAGATAACGTTTGATTTTTATGCCTCTCGAATAACTGAATTGAAGTATAGTACTTTACAGCACTGTATAGCAACAAAAAAAACATAAATGTAACACGATACCGCATTTTTTTTATTTCAAGCTGCTCATTTCAACGAAGATCCAGCCTGTATACAGCATGATGAATGTGACAGCCACGTCGGAAATTTACTTTTCATTCGATGATGAACATTTTCACGCAGTTTGTTATTTTCAAATTGAACAGAAGGCCGCGCGAGTCCGTTAATTGATTGGACAAAAAATCTGCTCAACGAAGCGTCTGTTTTTATTGAGTACCAGCACTGCATGATCCCAATATATTTTTTTGGTCTTGAATTTTCAAGAATCTTCTTGAATTTTTGAATCGGGGGAAAAGGGCAAAAAAATTAGGATGTGACCATTACTTACCTGGGTGCTGATTCCACGCGACAGGGCGATGCCTGGGCGGCGAATATTTGTAAGCCACGGAATCATGCCTCAATCTCTGATGATGTCGGCTCATCAACTCCGGCGCTTGGAACAATATCACAGTCACACCCGCTGAAACCAGCAACGGAATGCTGGTGAAACGTGCAGGTTTCGCGGAAAACATCTTGGCGTGCCAATCAATCGGGCCCGACGATGTCAACTGAGATCATGCACACTGTTCTTTTCTCAGCGCGAGCAGCTGGCTTTGCTTGCTCTTCCGTATTCTTGTGCTTGGTATATTATTCTTCTTCCTCTTTCCACTTAGTCGGTGCAATCAATTCGACGCGGCAGTGCGACACACGTGCGTCCGAGAGATACGGGATTTGTGTGTTGTGTGTATACCGAAGGACTCCAGACGGGTTGTTTGTCTTGTCGTGGACAGTGATTGTCAATAGACGAAGAAGAAACTATTGACGTACGTCGTCATCGATGCATAAGGGTATGAATCCACGGCATATTGATGAAGACACTTGATACGAAATTAAGGTTGGGATCGAAAAAATTGACAAATAGCCTCGCTTCTGGGATGCAGATTGGAAGTTGCAAGAAATATTATATTATAATCGAATATTTACGATATTTTTTGGAGTTTTTCAGACATGGCATATAGAACTTTCCTTCCCTGCAAAAAACATTGTCTGGATGAACTTGAAAGCGGCAAATGCAAAAAAAAAACTTCCGATTTACGCCAAATGTAAGGAATCATGCCCCGCATATCTGTTGTTGATTTAACCCCTCAAGCCGCCGTTTTGATACATTCCGGGAACGAATAAAATGGACAGAAGTGCAGTAGAAGTAACTATACAGACATCGTATTGGGAACTGAAATTAAGAAGACTATTCGAGATACAATAATACTGTACTGTACAACTTCCAGCAGCTTGGCAACCAAAAATTTCGAAAATTATTTGTGATTAATTCAAACCCTCATCCGTACAATAGTGAAAGGAAATTTCGAATGTTTTTGAGTGTTGAAAACATACGTTGAAAACTGTCTTACGCAGCAAATTCAGCACGCATAAAATTGAAGAGGAAAAATAATGCAAAATTGTAAGCATATGTTTATGGTGAAAAACGCTCAATTTCCACGTTCTAATTTATATTTTTTCATTTCCAAATCACAATCAAGTATTGTTTTGTAATTCTGTCTATAAACTCAACACTGTTCTTGCTGGTCACTTCGTTTGTAAATAACACACGTGTCTTCGTTATGGCATCTGCTTTCGTAAAAGTTATGGCAATGATGGTCGAAAATTTGGAACACCGGACAGCGAAGTGTATTCATTTCCCGCTCGATTCATATCTCAAGATTCAACATTCGATCAACGTGTGCAAAACAATACGACTTTGCCACAAAAAACCTCCGATAAAAAACACCAAAATAATACGGCGCGTCTCTTTTTTTTTCACCTGGAATTCACCAAGCCAAAATATGCTCTCTTCCAATATTTTCGTTCAATTTCGTTGGTCATTTAGTATTCGAGCCACGCATTTGACAATCACGTTCATAAAATTTCGGTAAAATACCAATATTGAAAAATACGGAAGAATATGTAGAAAAGCCTATCGGCCATGGAATTGAGTTCACAGAAAATTTATAAACATCCATTCTCCTGTTATAGTGGTGCTGGAAGCGTGTCATATGCAAAACACTCAATTTAAATTGAGAACGTCGTGCTTCGTTTTACTGGAAACTTATTGTCACGAGACTCAGTGTAATTTACTCGCTATTCTTGAATAATAAAGAAAATTGTGAATATCGACTAGATAATGCAAAACACTCAATTTAAATTGAGAACGTCGTGCTTCGTTTTACTGGAAACTTATTGTCACGAGACTCAGTGTAATTTACTCGCTATTCTTGAATAATAAAGAAAATTGTGAATATCGACTAGATGATGAAATCCAGTATCATCGAATGAAGGCAGAAAGAGTAAAAGCTTAGCATCATCTGAACAAATTGTTATGGAACCCAACAAAGAAAAACCATTTGGACGTTTTCGAGAAAATTTTACGGCGCTCCATATAAACACTAAAATTTAAAAAATATAAAAAATGGCGGAGAAATTTTACTCATTATCTTAGACTGCAATCGAAGGACGTTTATACTGAATAAAGTCCGTCCTTTTTGATATTCAATTCATTGATGCCTCCTTAATTCTTTAATCCCTCAATTTCTGATTTATTATTTTGAAAATTCTCGGGTTCATCAGGTTATGGATTGCACCTCGCTCTGGTAAATTAATTATAGATATATGTTTTTGAGTTTTCGAACCATTGACGTATTTTCGGTTCGCGAATTACCCAGAATATTTTGAAAATCGATTTTATTTTGATTCATTTTATCGTACTTTTTCTTCATCCGAAAGCGTTGAGAAGTCCGCCGAAAAGCGACATGGTGTCTTGAAAATTCCACGGAACTTCTCTGCATTTGGACTCTTCGACCCAGAATTTGTACAAATTGCGGACGGTTTTCCGCGGAATCGCCCCGTGCTCGTCGGCAGCCGCCTTCGCGGCGGCCACTTTGTCACAAATATCACAGCCCCAATTGTACGGATGCACGCTCCGTAGATGTCGCTTCCACTCAAAGTATTTCAAGTACTCGTCGTCGTCGGCGTCGAGAGCCCTGATGACAGTCGCCAGGTCAGTGGGACTCATGTCACTCGCGTCGACGACCGAGTGCGGTGGGGCAAAGCGGGTGTAATTCGCACCACCGTAGACTATGGGAACCCAGGGTTGCTGAAGGGCCAAAAAGAGTTTTTCGGTAACGTAGTCCTTGCAGATCGAGTTCTCCATGGATAAGATGAATTTGTAGTCTTGGGATAGGATTTCTTGGCACTTGTGCGGGGCCTGGTTCGGGGCGCACGTGTTTTTCCCACACTTGCCGTAGATGTCTACGGGGATTCCAGCCTTGACCAGGGCCTTGATGAAGCGTTCTCGCTTGGAGGATGTCATGCAGTTGCTGATCACAGCTGCCACCAGCTTTTTCTTCTTCTCCAATGCCTGAATAAAATAATGATAATTGAATCTCATGATATTCCATTTTTTTGGGGAACAAAAATATACGAGCCATCAGCCAGGAAACGTCGTCTGATGGCTATATTTTCATCTGTGCATCCTTCAGGTGGATGCTGCAATTTCCTCCATTTATTTTATCCTACCAATCATACGGGGCAAAGGAAATGATGAAATTTTTTCGCATCAGCTGTGGGTAACCTGGCAGAAATTACTGTAATTCAAACCGTTCTTTTTGCTATTCTTCTAGTATACAGTCCCTCAAAAGTGTCAGAGAAAGGTTAACTTGGACATTATTGAACCCAACAAAAGAACCAATGAAAAAGGCACAGTGGTAAAAAAAGAACCAGGGGTAATCATTCAGTTTGTAGGCAAGAAAAAGGGTACTCTGAATCCATGTTCTTAGCAGAGTAGAATTTTGTTACAACAAAACTCGTCATTGCAAAATGTATGCTTACAAATCTTTATTGTTTGGTCCCGTGTCCAGGTGCCACAATTTTATTTGTATTTTATTTTTAATGGATTTGTGCGTATAACAAAGCATTCTTTAAGGTTCCAATGCCTTGTTCTAACAATTTTTTACTCCATTCTAACTTAATAATGATTTATTGTTTAATTTGATGGCAAAGAAATGATACAATTCACAAGAAACACTTAACTCAAAACTAATCAAGTGAATAGAAGGAATTTTTGAACAGAATACAAATCTGAATACAGATACAAAATAGGTAAAGTTAAAAATTGAATATAATAGAGAGTACTGTATAGAAATTCTTCCCGATGAAAGTTTTGTGTAGACAGCTTTTTAAATCAAAATTATCTTTTTGATAGGAGGTGAAACCATGACTGGGTTCCTCTCAGTAATTTCTATCCAAAACAGGTTATTTTCAATTTAATTTTGATTGACGGTGCTTGTGGCCGGCAAACACAGGTTACCTCATGAAAAATATGAGAAAAATCTTGAACGAAAAAGGGCTTGAAGAAAGTCCTGGTCTAGAACTCTGAATCATCAAAAGACCTACCTTTTTGAAGGAAATTTCCTCCTTCGAAAGATTTTGCGGCGAATAGTGGCCGTAAAACGCCGTGACGTCAGATTCGATGCGATATGTTATGGTCCAGTTGAAAAGCCCGTTGAATTGAGACAAGTCATACTCCGTTCGATCCGCATTCGGCGGACTTTCTTGGCTGAAAAACGCCCAGATTTGGTTTGGCAATCTCATCGGCGGAATTGGCGACTTTCCGTCAACCCCGTAGGCGCTAAACAGCAGAATGTCGGCTTCAAGAAGTCGCTCCTTGTCCGTCGTGACCTCGCACGTATTCGAACACCGACTGTTGGTGAACATTTCCCCGTAGTAATCTTGCCATCTGCAAAGCCCAAATACTCAATTTGAAACATAACATTTTTCCTTCATCTGATGTAAACTCGAATTTTGGAACGACGAGACGCATAAAGTTAGTGATGCAAGTTTCCCCCGAATAAATTAGCAGAGATAAATTCATCGATGTTATTCATCATCTGAAGTTTTGAACTTCTTCTGCTCTTGTAGACTTACAGCCAGACTACTGAGACTACATTGGAGATGTGAAAAAAACCTAGCGTGTAGTTTAGTCTATCCACAGCGACGACACATCTACTAATACCTTATTATACAGTATGGAGTCTCGTTTGTAAGTCACACTTGAAGGGATCAGTAAACAAACTTCAAGTTAGGGAGATTTCGAATTGGGGTAAACAAGCATTTTTGTGGTGGATTGTGGAAAAGAAAAAAATAACAGAAAATTGTAATTGGCAAATATTCATTAGGGCCTTAAGCTGTGCCTCTTGAATGAGTTTACAGGATGCTGAACTTGGAGGCAATGTAAATTTTCCTGATTTTTCTTTCACTTCTTTTCAAAACACACCAAATTATATTTTTATTGTTTTTCTCTTTCCTGTGTAAAGAAAGTGTTATCCAACAGGTCCCAGAAAATTCAAGTTATTGAGGCTTGAGAGCGGGAAAGCCACTGAATTTTGGGAGGTTTTTAATGCATTGTTTTTAAAAGAATTCAAATAGTTATTTTAAAAATTGACGCTGGGAGATTTTTGACCTAGTAAAACCTTGGGAGGTCGAATGTGAAGCTTTAGTGAACTGCAGTTCACTCAATTCAATGCAGGGAAACAACTGTGAATAAATTTTAAGAATTGAGGAAGAAAGTAATTGAGTACTTTTCTCCAAATTATCCCACTTCAAAAAAAAGAGAAAAGATGTTGCTTGATAATCCCTTCAAGTGAGTTCAAGTTTCACAAATTTGTCTGGAGCAGAAAGTCGAGGGATGCACTTTTTATTTTTTTTTATTTTTTGCTGGCATTTTCCGAACTACACGGCAAATGTGAGAAAGTCAACTCAATAAACAGGGCAATAAACCACATATAAAAAAGCCATTTAATCCCCTGTGGACCATAAAATCTGAAAACTTCACCGACACCTCATGGTGGGGAAAAAAAAGAGGATCCGCAAAAATGAAGCAGTAGAACGAATTCGAGACCACTCACGTGTGCATCTGTCCAAACAGGGTGGTCCAAAAAAGTATCAAAGTCTTGTTCTTCTGGAACCCACCAGAAAAGTGCGGAAATATTTCTCCCGTCTGCAAATCTCTTTCTGCTGAATTCGTCCACTCAACTTTCGTGTCCTCCAACCTGGGCTTATTAGTGAACACGAAAATTGTCCCAGCAAAGGCGACGATGGTCAAAATCACTGTCTTTCTGGATCGTGTTTTTATCCAGAGCGATTTCGTCATGGTGATTATCAGTGGAACTGTATGATCACTGATTACATTTCTCTCGAATCACTCAGTTTTAAATTCAAAAATCCTGGCCTTATTTGTGGAAACGGTCTTTTTGGCGTATTCAACTTTTCTTCTACCCCACATTATACGCACGATTCCCGATGAAATTTCCACTAGCCAACTTTCGTTCCCGCATCTATATAAAGGTAAATAAAACAAAAGGAAAAGTAAGGGTAGAAAAAAGGACATGGGATCAATATTTCTGGCCTGTGTGTAGATCATGGTTTTCATGGCAATCAAGACAACCTGGTCGTGTTTCCACGCATCGACACCCGGTTTGGCGCAGGTGCATAAAAAATGCATCGCGTGACTGGAGTTAATGATTCAAAACCGTTCAGGAAAACAGAACCCTCGAATTTTACTGCTGCCACGGAAATTAACTGTGATCATTTCGGAGTGATTGTTTCAAAAGTTATTCCTTCAAGGATATACAGTATGTTACTACANTTCAAAACTTGAAGAAGACGAGAACATCTGAATGTCGGTCTGATGACTCTGATGTAACCTCTACACTTTTTTTGGATCGCACATCAAATCAGATAGGTGTCGCTGCTGTGTAGATGATTATGGAATAAATACAGTAAGGAGTCTCGTTTGTAAGTCACACTTGAAGGGATCAGGAAACAAACTTCGAATTAGGGAGATTTCGAATTGGGGCAAACAAACATTTTTGTGGTGGATTGTGGAACAGAAAAAAATAACAGAAAATTGTAATTGGCGAATATGTATTAGGGCCTTAAGTGCCTCTTAATTGAGTTTACAGGATGCTGAACTTGGAGGCAAGGTAAATTTGCCCAATTTGTCTTTCACTTCCTTTCAAAACAAACCAAATTACATTTTTATTGTTTTTCTCTTTCCTGTGTAAAGAAAGGGGTATCCAACAGGTCCCAGAAAATTCAAGTTATGGAGTTTTGAGAGCGGGAAAGCCACTAAATTTTGTGAGGGTTTTAATGCATTGTTTTTAATGGAATTCAACAAGTTATTTTTAAAATTGACGCTGGGAGATTTTTGACCTGCTGGTAAAACCTTGGGAGGTCGAATGTGAAGCTTTAGTGAACTGCAGTTTACTCAATTCAATGCAGGGAAACAACTGTGAATAAATTTTAAGAATTGAGGAAGAGAGTAATTGAGTACTTTTCTACAAATTATCCCACTTCAAAAAAAAAGAGAAAAAATGTTGCTTGATAATCACTTCAAGTGAGTTCAAGTTTCACAATTTTTTCTGGAGCAGAAAGTTAAGGGATGCACACTTTATTTTATTTTTTTATTGCTGGCATTTTCCGAACTATACGGCAAATGTGAGAAAGTCAACTCAATAAATAACAGGGCAATAAACCACATATAAAAAAGCCATTTAATCCCCTATGGACCATAAAATCTGAAAACTTCACCGACACCTCATGGTGGGAAAAAAAAGAGGATCCGCAAAAACGAAACAGAACGAATTCGAGACCACTCACGTGTGCATCTGTCCAAACAGGGTGGTCCAAAAAAGTATCAAAGTCTTGTTCTTCTGGAACCCGCCGGAAAAGTGCGGAAATATTTCTCCCGTCTGCAAATCTCTTTCTGCTGAATTCGTCCACTCAACTTTCGTGTCCTCCAACCTGGGCTTATTAGTGAACACGAAGATTGTCCCAGCAAAGGCGAAGATGGTCAAAATCACTGTCTTTCTGGATCGTGTTTTTATCCAGAGCGATTTCGTCATGGTGATTATCAGTGGAACTGTATGATCACTGATTACATTTCTCTCGAATCACTCAGTTTTAAATTCAGAAATCCTGGCCTTATTTGTGGAAACGGTCTTTTTGGCGTATTCAACTTTTCTTCTACCCCACATTATACGCACGATTCCCGATGAAATTTCCACTAGCCAACTTTCGTTCCCGCATCTATATAAAGGTAAATAAAACAAAAGGAAAAGTAAGGGTAGAAAAAAGGACATGGGATCAATATTTCTGGCCTGTGTGTTGATCATGGTTTTCATGGCAATCAAGACAACCTGGTCGTGTTTCCACGCATCGACACCCGGTTTGGCGCAGGTGCATAAAAAATGCATCGCGTGACTGGAGTTAATGATTCAAAACCGTTCAGGAAAACAGAACCCTCGAATTTTACTGCTGCCACGGAAATTAACTGTGATCATTTCGGAGTGATTGTTTCAAAAGTTATTCCTTCAAGGATATACAGTATGATCTTCTCAAAAGGCATTCCCGAAGCCAAATATGTAAAATTCACTTGGATTGCATGCGTCAAAATCTCCCGTGAAAAATGGCGCATATATTCAGAGGAAAAAACGACCAAGAGCAGAATACGGTAAATTAAAAATGTTTAAATGTTGCGTCTGAGGATAAACGTACTCAGTTTAAAAATAAAATTAGAATCAATGCATCGACTCATCCATTTGGGCGAAAACTAAATTTTATATTTACATGAGGAGGAACAACACTTGCGAACGTTGACTTTTCTTCAGATTCGAATAATCATTTTTCTTGAAAAATCCTTCCTAAAATTTTAAACCCTAAAATCCTACAAGTGCGGATTTTATTCGGAATGAAAAACAAGTGAAATCTGGTTACAACGAAACTATTCGGACGCGGAAGAATGCTTTGGATCTGGAAAAATGCTCGTTATAACGATAAATTCTTTGTATATCGATTCAAATAACTTCATGGCTATCAGGCACGGACCTGAAAAAATAATTCTTCGTCACCAATAATTCGTTTTATCGATATTTCACTGTGTATAGTGATGTACTGTATTACGAAAACATCTCCATATACAGTACTGTACTGTACACTACTGTAGCGCCGAAGCAACTTGAAAATGTTATTTTAAAATAGTCAATCTATTATTACAATCATTTGAACTTTTGCCGCATATTTAGGCATATAGATGGCGTTCCGTTTTACTATAGATTTCCAAATAGAACTTTGCATTGAAGGAAACGTAACCTCGGATAATTTCAACTTTGTAGCCTGTTAAAAAAAATCAAGAAAAATACTTATTTACTTCGTACAGCTGAAACGGAAATGCGTCCATCTCTTATTCCGCATAGAGGCAACGCCGTGACGAAGTTAATTGTAATTGCTCCCGGTAAAAATCAACGGTTCCTATAGTGTGGGTATAATTCATAATTTCGTAAGCGGATGCCTGAGTGGATTTGGAACACGTCACTAGATTGTCATTTTTGCTTTGGGGAATCTCAAAAATACTTTGCAAAACGAAAACACCTGCTGCGTCAAAGGTTTTGCAGATGGAACGAAATTTCAATAAACTATCCTGCAGGCCTTAATAACTGATTGACCACATGAGACTGAATGCCAACAAATTTGTTATCAAATTTGTTGAAGCGTACAGTATTTAGCTTTCCGAAGTTCACAAAAGTACCTCAAGCACGGAAAATTGCTAAAATAGGTTGAACATCTACTTCTCGCTGACTTCTGCAGCATATAAATCGCTTGAATAATGAAATTTCAAATGAGAGATGAACATTTCGACAGTAGAGACTTTTTGACGCTAATCAATGTGTAAACAATTAGCAATAGAGAAACGCTCGTGACAGACAGAGGAAGGGTGCACGATTTTTAAAGTTAGCAGAAATTTCCAAAGAATCCCAATATTTTTCTCTTTTCAGCAAGTGATGAAGGAATAAGAAGTATTTGAATTGGCGGGCCCCTCTCGAAGGAAATCTCGGCCGAAAAAATTCCGACTGTGCGTGCAATAATTCTTTCCTATAACTAAAAAAAAATAAAAAATAAAACTTAGAAGAAAAGCCCCCTCCCTTTTTTAATGACCTCGACAGTAAGTAGACTTGCTTATGGCATTCAATACCGGAAGTTCTGAAACTTTGGGTACAACTATACTCTATATATATGTTTCGGTATAGTCCTAAGTCCCCTAACCAGTCGTATAAAGGCGGGGTATAGGTTAATCTTTAACCTGATCGTCAAGGTAACGCTTGCTAATAACAAAAGAGCCTCATGTACAGAAAATGGCACCAATACCATGAGAAGGCTTGCTTGCACTTAGATTCTCTCTACAGTATATTTCTCCCCCTCATACAATATCCAGGTCAGCAAATAACCCAGGGAGATATCCAATGAGTCCATGCGGGCAATTGCTGCAATATTCAAAAAGGAGGCATGTCATGGGTTATGCAGGGAAACCGATCAGTCGACTGTGCCACTTGTTTTATGACTTTACGTTTTATTTTTTTATTTCTGGATATTGCATGAATTTCGACGTGGCATGAAAACGCGGGGGGTTTTTGGTGGGTGATTCGCTGATGAGTTGCTGCCGGCTTGTTTATGCAGCGGAAATGACGCTCGGCAATCAATACCCCCTGTGTATTTCACTGAACCATTTCCCCCCTTCTTTTGTTTCGCTTCGGAAGTCCTTGTTTCATATGACTTTTAATGATCGAAATTTAATTTGATCCACACGTTTGCTGGAGAAATGCTAATGGTGCTCCCTTACGAAGATAAAAAAAAAACTTGTGAATAATCGGTACTAAAAATTAACTCCAATTACACGCGGCAATTACAAAAAATTCTGCGAGAAGCAATGATACGTGTATTTCCGAAAATTTTCGGAACTATACCGAACAGTATTGTCCAGATACCCATATCCAAGGCGAACATTAAATTTATTAACTTAAATTGCGAGGATAAAGCTTTAAATGGTCCATCTAATAAGATCTAGAATTTTTCAATCATTTCCATGCTTGACAGGTTGATCTTTATTTCACGTGAACACTCTGCTTCTGAGCGATATTTTCGATTATAAAAATGAATATTCGGATTTATTTTTATTCCTTGATGCAAATGCACGGTTCACTGAAACCTCGATAAATACGAGGTTTTACAGTTTTCCAGGATTCAATGCGGTCATCGTGAATTTCGAAAGGGTTTCTGTTTTCACAGACATTATTTGCTCATCGTGAAACACATCATTACGGATAAAAAGATTTATTTTCGCTCGTGTGCTTGCATTTTTTGGTCTTAAACTTGAAATGTAATCGAATTACAAACAGATTTGAAGCTTGAACGTTCTGGAAAATTTTTGTGCGATAAAATTTTCATCCAACTCCGATCAGGACACGTGCATTCTTGTCATAATTTAACTCGAAATGTTGACAGCTGGTCACGAGTACACATACAAAACGTCAGTTGCCAACCCTGTATAGAAATTTATGAAAGAAAACAAACAATTATGGCAATTAATGTTCAATGAGAAGACCAGGATCAAACTCGTTATCCCCGCACGAAATAGAAAGTAGTTTTCTTTTCAAATGCAAAATTTTCCATCAGTTTAACGGTAGTCCGGCGGAATTCGATGTTTCATACGATTAGCCATTTTTCCCGCTTGTCACGTTACTCACGTAGCAATATTTTCTCATCAAACCCTTTTTCGCTATAATCGATGCATTCATGTCAGTCAATGTGTTTACCAGTTTTATATTTATCAAGCTAGAATGGTGATGGATAACTATAATCTTGCTACGACTATACCCAATGAAAATTCGTACGTCAATTCGAGAGAGTAATAAAACAAAATTAACGAAAATGTAACACGGCAGGAATTCAAACTGATATTGTATCACGTATTAATGGATCACTGGAATTAAACCATGAATGCTGCGGATTAACTTACCACAACACAGAGATGAAAAGATTACACAACAACTCGCACAGCACAAATCACACAATGAGACAGCTCACACAGTGACAACTCAGGTAGTGTGACAACTCACACAGTTCTTTATTTTTTTCTGATTTTTCTTTTTTTTATTTAGGTTCTGGCAAAAATGTATACCTTTTTTGTGTCTAGATTCTCTTTTATCCTAAAGTAATTGTATACATTTATAATAACATTTTTATAATTTTTTTTATACTTGTGTTTTCAACCTAGTTAAGGATAATTTTGTCCCAAATTAATTGTGTACATTTATCATGTCCTATATTTTTAATACTTTTGTTTGCAATCTAGTCAAGGATAACTCTGATGCATGCATTAATCCATGTTCTTCCTTATAGGAATTGAGCCCCAGTCATTTTCATGGCTCACAGCAATTTTCCAAATTTTCACAGGAATTTTTCAATTTGATTTCACAATCCTTTCTAAAGAACCCCTCTAAAATCATTGGAAATCCATTGTCCAATCAAGCAATATTTACATCAATAACTGGGGGGGGGGGGAGGATTGCTGTAAGCCATGAACATGACTGGGGCTCAATTTCTAGGAAGAACATGGATTAAAGCATGCATCAGAATTATCCTTGATTAGATTAAGAACAAAAGTATTGAAAATATAGAACACAGAATGTACACAATTAATTTAGGATAAAATTATCCTTGACTGGGTTGAAAACACAAGTACAGTATATAAAAATTTGTAAAAATTGTATTATAAATGTATACAATCAATTTAGGATAAAGAAAATCTAGGCACAAGAAAGGTATACGTTTTTGCCTGAACCTAAACCTAAAAAAAATAAAAATTAGTTAAAAAAAGAAGAACTGTGTGAGTTGTTGCACTATGTGAGTTGTCTTATAACCAAAAACATTGGATCAAAAATAGAAAAAATCAAAATGCAATGAAACACTCCATAAGCCTGGGACAATGCTGGAAATCCCCTCCCCAAGGAATTTTTTTACATTTAAAATGCTAAGATATACTCATATGCAGTATTTCGAATTACCAATTACTAAGACTATGTTATAGTAATGGAAAGTAAGGAACACAATAATTCAGCAAAATATAACTCATCAGCAAAACTTGTAGTTGAAATTAAATGTGGACAACAATTAAACCATGCTTTGCTGGGCAAAGGCTGGAGGAAGGTAGAAATTAGTTGTTTTCTTGATTACATTATTTGTCATAGGTGGTTTGCCTTTAATGGAATCTTACAATTGGTGGAATCTCAAAGACATCTGTTGGAGACAACAGTCGCCACAACATAAGGATGAAAATTACTGGCACAAGAAAATTAGAAATAGAAACACAGAATCAGCCTGGGACAAGGCTGGGGATTCTGGGTAGAATCACAACTTTGACATTAAATTGTATTTAAAAATTGTCCCAACAACAGTGAAGATTTCAACAAATCACAGAATAAATTAATGTCAGACAAGAAATCTCTCAGCAAGCTCAAATTTGTAACAGACTGTTCAACTGTTCACTGCACAACAGCTGGGCTCAGACTGGTTATGAAATTGGGAATAAAAGGGGTTTTTATTATGGCCTTGATCCAGCATTCTGGCTGGAGATGAGGCAATTTTTTTAGGCCTGGGATTGGCCAGGAAAATCTGAGTTGAAGATGACTCTGGGGACAGGAAGCCTTGGAAGAAGGTTCTCCAATTTTCCGAAGTTTTTATGGTGCTCTAAATTCAACCGTTTTCTGAGTTGTCCGTCTTCTGGTGATTTTTCTACCCCATTAACTCTAGCCTCGATTATTGAGGCACTGGCGACGGCGGGTCCCCAACATCCTTGTAAAGTCTGGCAGTTTGTTTTTTAAGAAGGGGTGAATCTTGAAGATTTTCTGATTCCTTTATTTTGCGCCAGTTTTGTGTGGAGGCTTTTTATAGTCATGAGATATATTTCTTGATTAAAAAGGTTTTCGGTGCAGACGTGTGGTTTCCCAACAATGAATACTGTGCTTTCAAGACTATAGACTGTTAGAGGGTTTCAGTGCCAAATCTACCCGAGACTCGAGGTATCGAATCCCAATGCAGCTCAAGTAAGAATTCCCCTTCATAGGTTCAATAATTTAGTGTTATACAGTATAACATTGAAATTATACCGTCTCCTGTATTGTGAAAAAGAAAAAAAAGCCGTCTGATGGGCTGCAACTTGCCGAGCACTTCGAGAAAACTATAAAATGGCCATTCAGCATATTTTTTTATTCTTCAAAGAGTCTAACGTGGAAAAGACGGCATTTTGTTCAACCTTTTCGTTGGAAGCCGTTGTTTCACAAAATAACAGTGAACTTGTCCCGGGTTTTGTGGAGGGCAATGCCCAGAAGTAGACCCAGGTACCGTTATCTCCCTGTCTGTCATTAGCAATCGGTTCTTTTCCAAAAAAAAGGAGAACCAGACAGAACAGAAATGATTTTCTCAGCCCACGGAAGGAAGAAGTTTTCGAACTCGCCCTAACACTAGATGATGAAATATATGATATTCACGAACGTCACTTCGCCTCGCGACTCCCATTCTGACAGAAAACCAAACATCACTAGAAAATCGACACTCACGAATTTTGAAAAGATTTTAGCCGCTTAATAATATGCCCTCAACGAACATCTGTATATAGATCTGAATATATAGCCTACCATTTTTGATTTTTTTTTTGTGTTTAAAAGAATAATTCGATCTTCTCACGAATAAAATCGGAAATTACTTCTGGTGTGTAATAATTTCAGCAGCATTTCCGCACAATCACAAAATTACATTTTTTTGTACGAGTATTTTTCAGGTTCCGAACAAAATGACATTAATTTTACCTCAGTATTCTAAACTTAAATAATATTTTACTATCTTTGAAATCCAAAGCAAGAAGAAGCATTACTTGGAAAATATTTTTGCTCCTTGTCAGGATGACGGCACATGTCTATCTCAATCATAGGCCACATAAATTTTTACAATACAATTTTTGGTAAGAAGAAAGTGAGTCCAGCAATTGGAAAAGATTTTGCACGACAAGATTCGACTTTCGCGCATCTGCACTCCTTCAGAATGACTCAGAAATAGTCATTTCAAATACTGCATATTCACTGAAAACATTCCCTTCGGAAATATTTTCAAAGCACAAAGAATACTTTCAACAGCTTTATTGGATGCACAAAATATTATTGTGCAATTTGTAAGACTACTTTAATCGGAAAACGAATAAATTATGCTACGGTGTGAATCCTGAATATGAACGTTTTAATGCACCGTCAAAACATTTTGATTTAAATTTACAGCATGTCCATGCTCGAGATCATCACCTGTCTTTCAACCTTTAAGAGCAGCTGAGATGAGATGTCAATGAACCTCAGAATATAATTCCGAAGGGCAACAAGACAAAAAAGGGTTGGAATGCGTACGGTATTAATTAAAAATAGACGACAAAAGTGGTACTGTATCACCATGTATACACGAAAGAAGAACTTCGACCAGGCTTCTTTCCACTGACAGTCTTCTTAATCTTTCCGAGGTTATATTTTTCTGCTAGAAAATGGTTGAACACTGGGTAAATCGAAGCAAATCGACCTGGGATCATTTTGGGCTTCAGAAAGTCCCACGGAAGTTGGTTCAGCATCGGAGAAGCAAGTCCAAGTGCGATTAGAACAGGGCTACTGGAAGGTATACGGAGTCGATAGAGTCAATCCGAAAAAAATTTTGATTTGAAATTGATTCTTAGACAACTGAGTCTTTGTTGACTGATCGTGTGATTCATCATCAAACGTTATCAACCAGCATTCCTGGACACGAAGGAGCGCGAATTTCTTCTGATAAATCCTCGCAGATTTTATTTTTTATATTTACACATCGCATGATTTTGCACGAAACGTATAAATAACCGCAGTAGCGCCAACATGCTTCATCCTCGGCCGTTACAAAACTAGATTCTGAGGAAATGGACCTTTCAATACTCCCGGAAAACAGCACGCACAATAGAAAAGATAAAATACTGCACTTATTTCAGGCTACAGCCGTACATTTGTATCAGCTCTCCATTTGTTCACTCAAAAGTATATTTCAGAATCACAAATCGGTGAAGTGTGAACATCGTAACAGACCGAACACCACCGTGCAGCAGAACGTCCGCATGGGAAAAGGTCACTGACTGCTGTGCTGGGACTTCACGCTGCTTGGCTCTTGTTTTTTGGGGCGCTGCTGGTGGTGGTGGTGGTGGTGGTGCTGCTGCTGTTGGCGGCTGGCGGCGCTGGCGGGGGGAATCGAGTGTTCCCTGTCAGAAAATATGGCGGCCATCTGGGTCCGCTTTTCATCAGCCAGACCGGTTATGTTGTGATGATTCGAGGAACGATTGCTTCCTCTTCCGGTTGGTGCACAACTGTCTATACTCCATAGTCTATATGCGTCTTAAACTCTCAGCGGCGGTGCCCGCAGACCTGTACAGTATTTGCAGGAATTTCTCACTAGATGTTTTTAAATTTTAAAAAATATTGCAATTGCAAATTTAGCCTGAAAAGTTGGGAAATATCAGTATAATTTTTTATATAAGTTTGCAAAGAACGTTTCGGGAAAACAAAACAAAAAATTCCCAAGGTTGGGGTTTTTTTTTAAACTTCAGGCATGGTAATAACTTGGGATGTCTGCTGGACTTTCCCGATCCCACCCCCATGCTTTATCCAGATATTTCCTGGATATAGGCCACCCTGCCATGCTGGTGACATATTTTTGATCTTTGGTCGATTTGAAACATGCTGGCCTACAACAAATCCTGGATTTGCCACACAATGTAAAAGAATTCTCTGCCTCTGGATGGTTAAAGGGGGAAGAAAAGACATGCTCATGCCTCAGAAAGGAACATGAAAGATGTACAGAATTTATTGAAAAAAATTGAACCTTGTGAATGCTAACAAACAGCAAATAAATCTTGTATATCAATCAATATGATGAAGCAGATGCGGCTGAATAAGTATTTTTTTTGTGATTTTTAAGATATTTATTTACAGTTTTCCGTCATTGAAGAAGGTGTGCACATGAATATGCGTGGCTAAGGTATCCCTGCTGATTTTATTGGAGGGTTCCGCGCTCATGCTATTGCCATTTCTTTGCAATTAATTAGGGTAGGTTCGCCAGCACTCTCTATGCTCAAGACCATATCCTCTTGATTATAAAAATTCTTTGAAATTCAAATTTTCTTGGACTATCAGTTTTCACAATATCTGTACATTTTCTGAATAAACTATGAAATTTACTCTGGAATTTAAATCTATTTGCCTTTTTAATGAATTCGTTTTGTACGCGTTTTAGTGGAACGTGAGGATCCTTGAAGCCGTTTCAAATTTCAAGAGGTATGAAATTGCAAGTTTAGCAGATTTTCATTTGCATATTATGCATGGTAAAATAATTTTCGAGAAAAGACCAAAAAGAAGCACATTGTTTTGAGGTATTTTTTTCAATTTCAATCGATTTTGTAATTAAATGCTCTAAATTTTTTTCATTTCCGTATAGAAAATACAGGTAAAGTATGCAGTACAGTAGTACACACACATTTGAGATAAAATGGAATGCCAGCGAGAGGCGCGACATCTATATACTATTTATAAAAACCATATACCATCATTCACCTGTTCCGTAACTGCATGATCGCGCACACCTTTTTCAGAAGTGCAATGTCTTGCTTCCCATCCATTAATTGTTCATAAATCTTCGACGAAACGGAGAGCATTTTTCAAATACTTGCGTTATTCATTCAATAGCACTGTATAGAAAAGTGAAAGTTTTTCATTTACCGTCAGCCTCTGCTGTTTACCTGTAGGCATAGTTCTTTAGAGGGGAATCAAGAGATGATACTGCACTCATTAAGACTATACGGATCATTCAATAATTGCTGCTGGAAGCATTTTAAATTATTACAAATAAACAAGAGAACATAATCAGAACTTTTAATTGTAGGTGCGGTTTCGTTGGTTTTTGGGTACAAATTCGTTTCGATTAACAGCAATTACATTTGATCTAACATTCAAGAAAGCGATTGTTGATTCGAAAAATGGCCCCTTCTATCTCGTTATTGATTATCGAGATCAATCGTGAAGAATGTCATCTTTTCGCCGAACTGCAAACACATTTGTAGTATCAAGTGATGCAATGTGTCATACGTCAATTTTTCCCTAAATTTTTTGAAATGATTGTAGTTGCGTTGTACGGTACTAACGAATTATATTGTTGACACCATAATAATTTCGTGCAAGGAAGAGTGATGAATGTTATTTCACTTGGACTTCAGCTGAAAAAAATCTAAACAATCCAAATTAATATCAAGGAATGATTGCTATCAATTTCGGATTGTTTTCTGTGACCGAAAATATTGAAGGTGTTTTTATTTCTTGGTTTTCAGAAAATTGCGCTTTTGTCTTCATCGATGATCAAAATTTTACCATTGTTGGAATCGTACAATTCGTGGATTTTTGCATCTGAAATTTAATTATGAGACCTTCGTTCGGAATTTGAATAACGAGGCTTATTAAATCAGGTGTGGTCAGCTGGTTTTCCGGGGCCACGCCTTTTCGAATAAAGTCGACGTCGTATTGAAAAATTCGTTCGTTTTCATTTAATCCATCGGACGAAACAGCATCCAGTAACGTAATACATTTAAATATTTGCGGCTGAATCGGTTGATCTATCGGGTTGAATGCAATTGAGAATGTAAAAATCCCCCAATGAACCGACTTATTCTGATCTTCGAATGATCTATTGTACTTTGCGTAAGGCTTCTTTTCTTCATTACTGCGTAAATTGCCGTGATACTTCCATTTCTTATTGTTTCGAAAACGCCAATCCCGATCCTCTATCGAAGACAACCCAGTTTTTGGGCACTAAATTAATCTGTCGACGTGGCATTGCTGACGTTGACACTTCATTCCCGTCGCAAGAGCGCAAAAAGTTATCTAAAAGTATCTGTTTCATGTCCTTCGAAAAATGCTGTTTGTGCGTTACATTGTTTCTGTTCCGCGCGCGCAAAAAAATAAATTATAATAAAAATAAAATCGCGCATCTTCGTTGCGTAAAATAATTACAGTATATGATTTCCATTTCACCAGTGTCAAAAATATACGAAAAACATAATTTTTGCTTTGGTTTTCATTCGATCAATAATTCATCGAATGAGCGTGATAATTATGCTTTTTTTNNNNCCCCCCCCCCCCCCCAGAGTTTAGCGTACCGCAACATACTCTTATACAGTATATATATTTTCTCTTTAAAAAATGTATGTACAGTATTATTATTTTTCAAATAATTACTCATTTTAAATATTTTTCAAATAATACTCATTTTCTCAAATGTTTTTGGGTTAATTACTAATTTTTACATTTGAATTGAATTGAATTGAATTGAACACTTCAACATATTTTTCCAAACTACTGTATTACTATTTTCAATTACTTTCAAATACTGTACTAATTACTAATTTGTAATATTTTTCGAATAATTACTAGTCTTTAAATATTTTTTCAAATAATTGCTCTTCGTGTTTATTCTCACCACTGCTGCAAGGTGACAAATGTAATACTGTAAGTCAAAGCAAATAACCGGTGGCGGATCTGCATCAGTATTTGTCACAACGTCAGCAGATGCGCGCAACAGCACGCTGTGGCATGAATGGGGAACGCACATGACGTATCGCCGCATTTAAACATTCCGCTTGCACCTTTTTTCCTTCGTCAGCAGCAATGTATGCATATGCTCGTATACTCGTATACAGTACATGCAGCAGGCCCCTCCTGGCTTCGCAGCGTCAATATACAGTATATACAGAACAGGTTATGCATGGTGCTTATTGTTTCTCGCTATCGAGTTATGGTGAACCGAGCAGACAAGAGCCGACACACTTGCGAAGAAGAAGATGAAGAAGAAGAGCGGAGGGGAACGGCATGAAAAAGATTGGGGCATTTCGAATTATTTCTGAGCTGGGGAAGTGGCTATATTCTTTGACCAAATTCGTGGTAATTTGGCATAGCTTGACCTCCGTTGTCACGTATCTCTGAGGCGTCACTATTATACGGGTTGCATAAGAGCACAAGAGGATGAGTTTCTTATACTTAAGTATGTGAGGCTGCAAGCATCAGGTACAGTATGAAACATTTCATAGAGACACAGCTCAGGTGAAGGAGCCTGATGAGAAGTTCTCTGATGTACTGTTTAGGGGGTATTCAGAGATTTCTTGTGGCTGGATAAACAAAATTTTTTATACTGAACTGTATGTGCTGTATTAGATGTTTGATTTTTTTTACGAGGCGTTCCTTGTATGCGATGCGTTTTTTTTAATATTATTGGAGGGCACTATATACAGGTGGACTCTTTCTGCAATGCAAATCATGGTAACAGAAAAAAATGTGTTATTCAGAGAATTTAGTTGTAGAGAACTAATATAACATGGGGGAGAGAACCCCATGCGATCTATGGAACCGAATAAAAAATTTGTTGAACAGATAAATTCGTTGTAGACTAGACAATAACTCTATTATCCTACCTTTTCGCACTTGCATTGACCCTCGAATCTGCTTCTTCATGTACGTCATTTCTTTACAAAAGCTTCTAAAAGTGCAAAACACGGAGCAAGTGAGAGAATGTAGCATTTCTTAACGATGATTATAGGCACCAGAATAATTAGAGTCCGCTTATGTAAAGTAATTTTGACCCATCTTTTTATTTTCTACCTTTTGGGGTCAGTAATTTATTTAGCACGACACTGCTTCTGCGCGTGCGCAATTTCTGTGTTCAAATTCGCAACGAGAGAAAATGGAAAACAATTTCAGCTGAACCTTGATAATACAAATCTTAAGTCGAATACCTAATTATTTCGAATTTTTCAAGCAGCTTTCTAATTTTTTTTAGAACCAATCAATTGAAAACCTCCTTAACTCGGAGGTTTCCCCCCTCAAATTTCCGTACCTCGAATTTTCTGGATGTCTTTTGGATATTAGTTTATTTTTGAAACGTAAGAGAGAAAAATAATAAAAATTTAACGACGGGATTTGAAGGAAGTGGAAGATTAATTAGGCAAATGAATCCTTGACGCCAATTTCAGCATGCTGCGGTCAACTCATTTGAAAAACCATTCAAGGCATGGACCAATTGCAAGTTTCTGTTCTTTTTTTCCCCCAACAAAATGTTTTTTCCCAAATCAAAACTTACCTAACTCGGAATTTTTTTAAAGCTCCCTTGAAGTTCGATCTAAAGAGGTTCGACTGTACAAATCGTTAATAATTTTCAGACGGACACCATACTGTTGATTAATTTGAGCCCGGATAATCGTTTTTTTTTTTTTACTGGAACATGTCGCAGAAGACGTTTTCTAACTTTGGTAACGAGTCCGTGTTGGCTGCCACAAACGGGTGTCGATCTGCGGTTCCTTGTTCCAAGCAAGCGAACAAGCAGCGGCTT
>CAJPEX010004056.1:0-24379 GCA_905338405.1 Notodromas monacha
TCTGGGAAGAAACCCTTTTTACGGTGCCCTGTGAGAAAATGCGTTTTGAGAAGACCATGGGAAGTGCCACTGGAAAAAGCGGACCTGGTGGTCTTTACCAATGGGGTTAACATAAAAAGGACAGAAAAGCACAGGTACTGCAGTAAAGTATAGGAAAAACCTTTAATATATACTGTATATTCCAGCAGCAAATAAGATTCTCACTAAACCAAAAGTTGTTCTGGGATGCAAAAATGAAATTAAAATCAAGTATCATGCCCAAAACAGCAAGACAAGCATTTAAAAACACATAGTTATACAGTTTATCATAGCTTTACCAATCATAATATGGCCAGCATCTACACACTGCATATGCAACATGAAAAAAGTATGCGGTGTTCTTAAATTCATTGAATGGATTGTTTATCCAGTTGAGAAGTCTATTTCAGTCCTTGAAAAAGCTGAAATAATGCTTTTCTAAAATCCCTTATTTCTCACAAACCTGTGTGTAGATTGGAGAGTACTGTAAACTATTTTATTTGTCTATAATATGGTCAAGAGGTCATTCATTTGATCCTACCTCATTTTAGGAAGTGCATCCTGTCTTATTTATCCTATAGCTTATGAATCATTCCTATACAGTATATTAAAATAAAAAAGTTAAATGCTGGCCATTCAGTTCTGTGTAATCCAGAATATTACTTGGATTAGTTAAGAATACAGTACAATATTGAAGGGAAAAGTCATGATTGTAGTTTTGTCTGAAAACATGCCAGAACATTTTCAATATACAGTATGTATACAGGTACTACCTTGCAATTTAACCATTTGCAGTTCAACCATCCTGCAATTCCATGGTCAAATTTGCAGGGAGGTTGATTTGCAATTTGACCTTTACCCCAGAATTCAATCTTCTTTGGCCACTCTTTGCATTTTTTAAACTAATATTCTTGAATTCCAGTGTCTCACAATTTGACTGCTTTGAAATTTGCCCCTAGTTTGGCAACAGATTTAGGGCAAATTGCAAGGTACCATGCACCTGTACAGCAATAGCTATATACTTTTGGATTGGGGTTAAATATAGGCATTTGTGACATAAGATTACCCATTCTGTAAATGTATCTTTGCTAGAGACTTGTATGGAAAATGGGATAATATTTCCACTTCCTTAATATAAATTTCCTTCCACAGAACAAAATATTCCTCCATTTTTATGTAATTGAAAAAAAACAATTTGTTCCAGAGTGCAAAAAATATCATCCTTGGCCCATAATCATTTTCTATCAATTCAGTAACTTTATTGTGAACAAGGAATAATGAATGTTTTCTCAGGAAGATGAACATACATGTAAGAAATTTAAAAATTCTGGCATCATCCAATTTTCTCAATTTGACCAAAATGGTGAAAAATAACCCTGGTTGATGCCAAAGATTTTCTATCCTTCTTTTCAATGTCTTGCTTTCCATTGGCAATAAGCAATAATAAAAGTTCGAAGTGATAACATATTGAAGTGCATTTTTCATTTGGTACATAATTGAGTGATATTTCACTTTTGTGCCCTTTTCTTAAATTCTTCTAACCATTTCTAACCTGTGAATACATAGGCACCAGATTTGGGTCCTCTACATTCTGGAAAGTCCTCTGCATTCTTCAGCATACTCAGAGCCACATTCTGTAAATTGGACAGCCACATACCGCTCAGACTCTGACATTGCCACTCCACATGGAAAGTGGATGTACTTTGATGAAAGGGTTCAATCTCAAGAGCAAAATACAAATCTGGCTATGAACAAGACAAAGAAAGTTGCATGGTTTGTGTCAAATTGCGAAACTGTCAACCATCGTCTTGACTATGTAAAAGAACTCAGCAAGTACATTCAAGTGGACATTTTTGGAGCTTGTGGGAGCCTGGTTTGTCCAAGGAATAATGCAAGCACGTGTTCTGTGATGTTAAGGGATACTTATAAATTCTACTTGGCTTTTGAAAACAGCAACTGCAAGGATTACATCACTGAGAAATTTTTCAACAATGCATTGACGTGAGTTTTACTCTCTTTATAACTGATATGCTGCTATGCCTAATACTGTATGTGAGAAAGTGTAACTATATACCAAGGACAAAAGTTGAAATGACTGAATTATTCAACTTCTCTTCCTGCTGGGCATTTAATTTGGACCAGCAATGAGAACTCTTGATGATTATTTATGAAGAACTTATTGTGGTACTGTACTTAATTGACTTAATTGCGCAATTGGAGTATATTATATTCTCACCATTTTAAATCAGTTCTCAAGGTATTTGTTTTTAAATTTTCCTTCTTTCTTTGATCAGTAACAATGTCATACCCATTGTCATGGGAGCAAACAAAGAGGATTACCTGAAAGCTGCGCCACTGAACTCATTCCTGCACATCAATGATTTTGAATCAGCAAAAGAACTTGCTGAAAAGTTGAATGAAATTGACAAAGATGATGACCAGTTCAATGCTTTTTTCAAATGGCAGGGAACTTGGGATTTTGTGGACACTAACTTCATGTGCATTCTTTGTGGAATGATCCATGATCCACAGAAAAGAGAGAAAAGCTACATGGACACAAAGCATTGGTGGCAAAACAACACATGTGGAGATTCCATTAAATGATCATAATAAACTGGACTATATTGTGTTTAGAAAATAAAATGATTACGTTTTGCGAAAACTTATGGCGTTTCTGCATTACTGGTTTGCTGTTGGCATGTTGGCCAAAGAAGTGGACCTTTAATAAATTGTGCATGATATAATCAACTGTTTACTGCATTGGGATGTTCATCAACCATGTTTGCAATGAAGCATAATGGTGATTTTCTGCTTCATTGGTGGGATAACCATGATCATCAGAAGAAAAAAACCATTCATATAAATGGGCCCAGCTAATTTCTATCTAGCAATAATATTCATTTCATTTCAGAGTTTTTAAATTTTTATTCAAGAGGTCAGATTTTGATTTACCATAGTCTATCAATAAGTTTTAATTTAAAAAACACAGCATACAGTTTATATTACAAAAGAAGTTGGGATACCTGGCCTGGCTGTAATTTACACTGTCAAAGTTTGTAAAATTTCAAGAATTAAAACCAATTTTGCATTTTATATACGAGTATTTTTGAACTGTACATTCGGGTGAGTGAGGATATCAAACTTCTAACATTGATTTTCCAGCAATAATAAAGTTCAAGAAAGAAAAAAACCCCTCAATTTTTTTTTAATGTATGGGTACTCCAGAAAGTGTGCAGTGCAGCGTCAATGCATGAAGTCTACTGAAATAAAGATGTTTAAAAATGATTTTGGACTTGATTTAAATTTTAAAAGTGTAAATTGTACATTTTTGGCGTCTATATACAGTATAAGGGAATTTTGAGCTGGTTCAAGAAAGAACAAAAATCTTCAAAAATGATTTTTCCTCTTGATTTCACTCTGGAACATTTGCAGAGTGCACACATATGTGAAATCTACCAAAAATAGTAATCTAAAACAGGATTTCGCCTTGATTTCAAACCAAACTGATCAACATGAGCAATTTGCCAAAATCAAGAACATTCTTCCAAAAATTCAACAAATTTTTTCCATAATTTCAAAAGACCTATAAAAACAATCCAGAAAAAAACCACACAAAATTTGCAATTTCTTTGACAAATAAAAGTACCTCATAAAACAAAAGCACACACATTCTGATCACTCATTGCCAATGTGTACACACTAAAATCCCAAAAAAAGAGAAACACAAAATTGGCCTGTTTTGAAGAAAGAATCAGAATAAACTTGAAATCAGTTTTATTTTTGCTTCATGACAATGTAGAACCCTCAAAATTCTTCATGTCAATACAGTTTTTTGAAGGTGAGGTAATGTCTTTATTCCTCTGGAAATTGTCAAAAAGTGCCAACATTTGGACCATTGTTCAGATTTTTGGGCATATTTTTTTAGTTCAGTGTGTCTGTCTGTATATGTGGAATGTTTTTACTTTCAAGGCCCCACTGAGAATAACTGTATACCATAAAACTCATTTTTTGCATTAATAAGCAGAAGGTTATTCTAAAAAGGCATCATACCTGGTTGCCAAGACAAGTCATTCATGTATGCTATTCACCCATGTTCTGCAAGGGGGGGGGGGGGTTAAGGAGAGGGGGAAGGAGCATTTGCTGTGCGAATTTACCCTCCTTTTCACCAATATGACCCCCATTCTTTTCAATACTTTTACACAGGTGAACATATATGTAGGGAACAGCAGTTGAGTTTCCACCGTCTTTGCGGCTGGTGTTACCATCAGAATATAATTTTATTAACATTGAGCTATCAAAATTCCTCTTTTTTGAGCAAGGTAAATCCAGTTTGCTATTGAATTCAGTTTAGTCCATCAAGATGTGAAAAACCCGGGAGAGGTTTTCAATGAGTGCATTTTTTGCAGAGGTCGGGTTCCTTCTTCTTTTCTTACATGAAATGGTAGAAAATCTGGTTCAGTCAATGATCAAATTTCCCCCATTTCCAAGAAGTGATAGTCATGTTTATTTTCTGAAGCAGCATTTTTTTTGTTTCTCACATTTACAGTGGATTCGCATTAGAAAGAATTTTTAGGGATCTGGAAAGATTTATAGCTATAATGGAAAAATTCTTCATCTTCAGACTGAAATATTGAAGTAAATTTTGAAAAGTGAGAAACATTTTAAAAGTTCTATATACTTTTAGTGCTGGATTTAGTACCATGACACATTTTGAAACTGAAAAAATGAATGTTTATTGCAACTTCATTAATTTTATCCTAGAAATGGCTTTCCTAAATCAGACTGCGGCCTATGAGTTAACCAATGCGGCCTATAGCAATTTAGAAAACAGAATAGGTTCTCCATTAGCAAATATGTGAGGGTTCTGTGTCAGGTGCGGCTGGAAACTGTGGAATGAAAACTGATTTCTGTCACAACTGTTGCAAATGGCAATGGTGAGTTTTTTTCTACTTTTCAAAATATATTGGTATATATGCACTGCAAAAAAAGATTTTTGCTACCATTAGAATTAGTTGGTTTTCAAAAGTATATACTGAAGTATTAAAAAGCTCTGAATTTCAATTGGTTTTCCAACATCATTAGATGTTCTAAATATAACGAAATCCTTGAAGCAAAAATGTTCATTACAAAATGTTTGTCAACATTTATCAAAAATTCAACAAAAAACTCACGGAATCTTGCTGGTATAGATACTATAGATAGAGCACATGATGAACAAATTATACTGTACTTTATGGATGACAGAGGGCAACAATTTCAAAAATAATTTCGTCATTACAGCAATTCGCAGAAGTTCGTGCTGTTTATTGATGCCAATTAATAGCTTATTGTTCGAAAATTCACAAAATGGAATATGTTCGAGAAAAGTTGCGAGTTTCATTTTTCTTAAACACTGATGTATATGCTACATAGTAATGTATTTTAGGAATCAAGAATGAGACAAAATTGTATTTATTATTTGAAGTTACTGTACTGTACTAAAAAATTCTGAAAAATAGTTCAGTACCCTGTATTAAAATTCTCAAGTTTCAGTTAAAAACGTTTTAAAATTTCGTTAGGCGGATTTTTTGTTTTGTGGGTCTTTCGTTACACGCGAATAAAGGCACATTGCAATTTTAAATCATTCAATTTTCTTTCGGATAAAGATACATAATCAAAGGTAATATTTTCAAAATATTAAAACTCGCTGGAAATACCCCCACAAAAATGAACGGAATAGAATCATTTGCCATGGGGATTGAATACTTTTCGATCAATTACAATCAATTTTTGAATATCACGTACACGCACGTACACCATCATATAGATTGATACAGTTTGGAAAAGTTTTTTCTTTGCTTCTTACTTTCTAATATTATAGTTTAAATGAATGAAATAAGCTCAAATATAGAACAGAAAAAGTCAGAAATTATAACTGGGTTTGAATGAAGGGGAATCAAGGCTTCCTCATTATACTGTACCAATAATTTCAAGTTTATGTAAACTCCTTTCAATGATAATTCCTTCGTTTTCTAGGTTTGTATTTATTTTACGAATTCTTTGGCCAAGACAAAGACGTACGAAGATCTTTTTCACCGCTGTGCTGATTTCTACGAGTATTCTCGGGATTTTCCGCTTCCCAAGCCAAGAAATGCCCAAGGAAACGCTCAAATATTCAAATTCGAGTCTAAATACGAGTTTCACCAACTTCTCGTTAATTTCAAAACGACCCATGAAAGTGTCTGAAATCTCGGGACTTCCATATTTCTTCACCAACGGAATGACAAAGCCGTCTCAACTGCGAGAACCCCGAACTTTCCCAGTTTACCCAGAAGAAGCCCCTCAACTAGACCGAATCTTAGAACAACTCATGTTCTCTCCAGCATCACTACCATTATTCCTGCAAATCAGCAGCAAAACAATATTACTCACCTCGGGTTTCGATTGGTTGCCATCCGGAAACACGGCATTCAATCATTGCCCAGTGACGAAATGCGAATTGCGACGAAGTCACGAAATCCCGTTCGCGAATTCCGACTTGGTGTTGTTCGCGAACACAGCGACATCTATGGAAAGAACCGTGGACTATTCGCATCAAATATGGGTCATGTACATTCTGGAAAGCCCTCATCATTCGTCTGCCAAGTTCCCTCAAGAATCCATCAACTGGACAGCGACTTACCGATGGGACTCCGACATTGTGGCACCGTACGCAAAATGGATGTATTTCGATGAGCGTGTTCGATTTTCGCAACAAGCGGGCAACATGGCGGCGAACAAGACCAAGAAGGTGGCGTGGTTCGTGTCCAATTGCGGGGCGAATAACAATAGACTCGAATACGCCAATGAGTTGGGGAAGTACATACAAGTGGATGTTTATGGGGCTTGTGGGACACTGGAGTGTTCTCGAAGCAAAGGCGAGGAGTGTTTTGAGAAATTGAAAAGAGACTACAAGTTCTACTTGGCATTTGAAAACAGCAATTGCAATGACTACATCACAGAGAAGTTCTTCATCAATGGATTGCAGTGAGTTATACTTTCAAGTTCACACTTGGAAATCCAAAAAGGCATAGAAATAAAATGCATCCTTATACAGTACTTCTCAAATCCAATTTTTCTAAAGTGCAGTAAGATTCCTTTTTTCAAAGAAAATTTATAGAATTTTTATGTACTCTTTTTAGAATTTGACCACTCACAAAGTTGAGGATCAGTAAAACATTTAAAACTAATGCTATTTTATGAGAAAATCACTACCTTATTGTCTTGCAATTGAAAATAAAATACAGAACAGTTGAACCTTGATAATTGAACCTCCCTTCATTGAATATCTCCAAAATTCAACCATTTTGCAATTCAACCCTTACCTCTGGCAACAGATTAGGGTAAAATTGCAGGGCATCACATTAAAGCTTTAACTGCATGTAAGATAAAAAAAATATACATGCTATCTTTGTGAAAGGTTGAGTTTGAGTTCATATTTCAATAAAAAATGAGCAATCATCCATTTTTTCCGCTTCTACTTATTTCCTTCTGAATATTCGATGGTCAAATACATCCTAACCCTGGCCTGCATGCGGTGAATACAAGGTTTCCTTGTACAGTATATACGAGGGTTCTAACAAAAGTTCTCGGAGTAGCAATGAAAATGGCATACAGGCGCCCTTTTTTGTTGTAGCCCAGCTTTCCCCTCAGAATTTTTGATATCAACTTGGCATTCTTTCTAAGGGTTGCCTCCAGGTCATCCAAGGCAATTCCGCCATTATGATTTCAAAAATTCTGAAGGGGAAAGCTGGGCTACAACAAAAAAAGGGCGCCTCATTTTTGAGTGGAGAGCAAAACTCTATACGGATGAATTTTGCAAAAAAATTAACAAAAATTTTCAAACCGGGCTGATTTTTTTTTGTGTGCCAAAGAATATGTTTTGGCTAGAGAATAAATTTTTTTCCAGCTCAATTGTATGCCATTTTCATTGCTACTCCCAGAACTTTTGTTAGAACCCAAAAATTTTCAAACCAGGCTGATTTTTTTTTGTGTGCCAAAGAATATGTTTTGGCTAGAGAATAAATTTTTTTTCAGCTCAATTGTATGCCATTTTCATTGCTACTCCCAGAACTTTTGTTAGAACCCTCCTAAGTGCTGTGCCGCCTGTGCGGGAATATACCAGTACAGTATATATGCGCCTGAATGCATGCAGAGTTTATAGTTTACCATTGTTGTATGTGTATGGTAAGCGTGGTGGAATATGATATTAGAAAGAGCAGTTCTACTTACATACAAGAGAGAGGGGAAAAGAAATAATGATTGCAAGGTGCTCACGCTAGCGCTTTTGCACCATATCGATCGCAATCAATAATTCAATGCGACTATCAACCCCGAATTCTTCCTTGCTGCCGAAATGTACCTGTAATGAGCTGAGAACTGAAAATGAACAATATTTCATGAAATACAAGTTGATGAATTATTTTTCGCATTATATATCAAGCCCGCATTCTTAAATCCTGCTCCATGGAGGCCAAAAGACTCCTCATGAACTGTTTTCATGCTCCAAAGATGGCGAAAACAAATCGTAAAAAAGGAGGTTGAATTAATTGAGACTAAAATTGAAATTGTCTTTGAAAAGAAAGCATTGTGTCCCTATATATTGCACAGTATGAAGGCTTTTGTATTTATCAATGGAGTATAGAAGAAATCGTTTTTAGACTAGTTTTTTATCAATCACTGTTTTTAGAATACTTTGTTTGCACTTAAGTTTTCTCTTGCTGAATAGTTTTGGTGTTGAATACAGTGAGACCCCAAAATATGAAAACACCCCTACATATATGGACAATTTGACTTGGGGACACTTGTACTGTTGAATAATCAGACCCAACATCTGGACAAAACCTTTGCAACATTTCTGGAAAAATTCAGCATTTATCCTTCCCAAAATTGCAATATCTCTGGAAAAAAATTGAGTTATTCATGTTCATAGTGGTCAAAAATGAATTTTATTACAAATTCACTCAATTGAATGATAAAAAATGTTAATTTTGTGATATACTTTGATTTGAGCATGCTCCATCACCTGTGCACAATAAGACTTGTACTTTTTCTTTGCTTTTTGCCCTTTTGCAAAAAGCAAGAACTGTGTGCCCATCATCATGTGCAGGTGGTATTTCAAAATTAAGTCCTAATCCATTGCCAAACTAGGGTCAAGTTGCAAAGGAGTTGAATTGCAAGACACTTTGTGAAATTCAAAAAATATAGGTGCAAAAAAAGTGGCCAAAGCAGGTTGAATTGGGGACAAGGGTCAAATTGCAAAGGAGTTGAATTGCAAGACACTTTGTGAAATTCAAAAAATATAAGTACAAAAAAGTGGCCAAAGCAGGTTGAATTGGGGACAAGGGTCAAATTGCAAATGAGTTGAATTGCAAGACACTTTGTGAAATTCAAAAAATATAGGTGCAAAAAAGTGGCCAAAGCAGGTTGAATTGGGAACAAGGGTCAAATTGCAAATGAGTTGAATTGCAAGACACTTTGTGAAATTCAAAAAATATAGGTGCAAAAAAGTGGCCAAAAGCAGGTTGAATTGAGAACAAGGCCCGGTCAAATTGCAAGTCAACCTCCCTGAAAATTTGACCATTGAATTGTAGGATGGTCAAATTGTGAGGTGTCGCATTGTGAGGTACCACCTCAACAATTTGAACATGAATACAGTATGTTAAACATGAATATTTTAAATATATGCCGCATCATTGCTCCCAAGCAGTGTACTTGGAATAAATGACTGTCTACAAAATTACTATGAAAAACTTCATCTTCTGTGTTTTCTTTGTGATAGGAACAACGTGATACCCATTGCACTGGGAGCCAGGAAAGAAGATTACGCAAAAGCCGCCCCATTGAATTCATTCCTGCATGTGGATGATTTTGAATCGCCGAAAGCATTGGCGGATAAATTGCACGAAATTGACGCAGATGATGACAAGTTCAATTCTTTTTTCAAATGGAAAGGAACCGGGGAATTCGTCAACACTCACTTCATGTGCAGACTTTGTGCTCTGCTTCATGATCCCTACAAAAATGCAAAGAGTTATTTCAACACTGAATCATGGTGGACTAATCAGACTTGTAGATAACAAATGCTTAACTGGTCATAGAGTATATTGAGAGAAGCTTTCAGGATAATCTGTGATGACATATACTTGTAATGTTGAACAATAACAGAAATGTTGCGCAATTTTTCCTATTCTTTCTAGAGAAGGTAATTGTGACATTTCAGATTGTACACAAATGTCTTTAATTAGTTGAAATTTTTACATTTTGAAAATGTTGTTTCCTCTCCTGGACAGCTACTAAACTGTAAGACTTTAGCACACTTGAATAATTTCCATATTTAAAAGGGTTATGATGTACAAATGATACACTTGGATCTCTAAAGTTCAAATTTTTATAGGGACTCAAAGATTTTTTTAAAGGGAGTGTTGAGTTTGGGTAATAAGCTTTGTTAACTGGTCCTATTTTCTTTCTGATACATCAGAACTGTTCCTAATTCTTAAATGCTCTTCTTGCAGGAAGATGCTTAGAACATTATGGAAGGCATAATATGGCAAATAACTAGCATATACTTCTGTTTTCTTGAATAGGTCTTTTGAAATTCACACCCAAATTTTAAAAAAGGACTTGAAATTTTACTAAAGGTGACTTCACCCAAGTGGTTTAGAGCTGAGTAGATTTAAATTCCATTGGACTTCACAGCATCACAGAATAGACCAGGAAGTAACTGGAACTCTTACTCAGAAGTTTTTAATTTAACCCTTCTGCGGCTAAGTCGGACTTTTTTTGAAGATTTTGGTGGCACTCCAGAGTGGAATTAAAAAAAACCCAACAGTGTGTGCAGGGCAAATTTGGGAAAAATCCTGGCATTTTTTAAATTTTTCACAGAAAAATTTCACCTGAAAATGAAAAAATGAAAGCTTCAAGGCTCCCTTTTTTTCCCTGGCCTTGTGTTGTTTCCCCATTCAAAGATGAAATTTAAGCTTGAAAGCCTGGAGCCCATGCAGGTTGGAGGTCAATATGGAAAAAGTCTGACTCAGGACTTTCCCAGCATTTCATTATCCCTGGAAAAAATCCGACTTTGCCCTCCCCCACCGGGCAGGGGTTGCATAACCTTGTGCAATAATATAATGCACACCCATCAGGAAAAAGTCCAACTTTGCCCTGTGATGGAAAGGAGGCTGCCGCCGTCCAAGGGTTGGAGGCAAAACTTGCTTGGAAATCCCCAACTGTACCTTAATTGGATACAGTGAAACAATGGCTCAAGATCAATCAATAATGCTTTTTACTCTGGAGTGGCAACTCTCCTTGGCATTCTGTTTTTGTGAAGACTCATTTTTCGAACATAGATATTATGGCTAGCCATATAGAGACATTTTTTGATGCGCAGCTGAAATGGCACATCATCTGTGATTGGTATGTTTTGGTAGATATTTGAAGTGGTTACATGCAATATCTTTCAGGAAAGAATGAAGTGAAAATGAGCTGCTAATATCCCTACCCATTTAATTAATTGAGACTAAAATTGAAATTGTCTTTGAAAAGAAAGCATTGTGTCCCTATATATTGCACAGTATGAAGGCTTTTGTATTTATCAATGGAGTATAGAAGAAATCGTTTTTAGACTAGTTTTTTTTATCAATCACTGTTTTTAGAATACTTTGTTTGCACTTAAGTTTTCTCTTGCTGAATAGTTTTGGTGTTGAATACAGTGAGACCCCAAAATATGAAAACACCCCCACATATATGGACAATTTGACACTTGTAATGCTGAATAATCAGACCCAACATCTGGACAAAACCTTTGCAACATTTCTGGAAAAATTCAACATTTATCCTTCCCAAAATTGCAATATCTCTGAAAAAAATGAGTTATTCATGTTCATAGTGGTCAAAAATGAATTTTATTACAAATTCACTCAATTTAATGATAAAAAATGTTAATTTTGTGATTACTTTGATTTGAGCATGCTCCATCATCTGTGCACAATAAGACTTGTACTTTTCCTTTGCTTTTTGCCCTTTTGCAAAAAGCAAGAACTGTGTGCCCATCATCATGTGCAGGTGGTACAGTATTTAAAAATTAAGTCATAATCCATTGCCAAATTAGGGTCAAGTTGCAAAGGAGTTGAATTGCAAGACACTTTGTGAAATTCAAAAAATATAGGTGCAAAAAAGTGGCAAAAGCAGGTTGAATTGGGGACAAGGGTCAAATTGCAAAGGAGTTGAATTGCAAGACACTTTGTGAAATTCAAAAAATATAAGTTCTAAAAAGTGGCCAAAAGCAGGTTGATTTGGGGGTAAGAGTCAAATTGCAAAGGAGTTGAATTGCAAGACACTTTGTGAAATTCAAAAAATATAAGTTCTAAAAAGTGGCCAAAAGCAGGTTGAATTGGGGACAAGGGTCAAATTGCAAATGAGTTGAATTGCAAGACACTTTGTGAAATTCAAAAAATATAAGTTCAAAAAAGTGGCCAAAAGCAGGTTGAATTGGGAACAAGGGTCAAATTGCAAAGGAGTTGAATTGCAAGACACTTTGTGAAATTCAAAAAATATAGGTGCAAAAAAGTGGCCAAAGCAGGTTGAATTGGGAACAAGGGCCGGTCAAATTGCAAGTCAACCTCCCTGAAAATTTGACCATTGAATTGTAGGATGGTCAAATTGTGAGGTACCACCTCACAATTTGAACATGAATATAATATGTTAAACATGAATATTTTAAATATATGCCGCATCATTGCTCTCAAGCAGTGTACTTGGAATAAATGACTGTCTACAAAATTACTATGAAAAACTTCATCTTCTGTGTTTTCTTTGTGATAGGAACAACGTGATACCCATTGCACTGGGAGCAAGGAAAGAAGATTACGCAAAAGCCGCCCCATTGAATTCATTCCTGCATGTGGATGATTTTGAATCACCGAAAGCATTGGCGGATAAATTGCACGAAATTGACGCAGACGATGACAAGTTCAATTCTTTTTTCAAATGGAAAGGAACTGGGGAATTCGTCAACACTCACTTCATGTGCAGACTTTGTGCTCTGCTTCATGATCCCTACAAAAATGCAAAGAGTTATTTCAACACTGAATCATGGTGGACTAATCAGACTTGTAGATAACAAATGCAAAACTGGTCATATAGAGTACTGTATATTGAGAGAAGCTTTCAGGATAATCTGTGATGACATATATGCTTGTTATGTTGAACAATAACATAAATGTTGTGCAATTTGTCCTATTCTTTCTAGAGAAGGCAATTGTGACATTTCAGATTGTACACAAATGTCTTTAATTAGTTGAAATTTTTACATTTTGAAAATGTTCTTTCCTCTCCAGGACAGCTACTAAACTGAAAGACTTCAGCACACTTAAATAATATTCATATTTAAAAGGGTTATGATGTACAAATGATACACTTGGATCTCTAAAGTTCAAATTTGTATAGGGACTTAAAAGATTTTTTTTTAAAGGAGTTTTGAGTTTGTGTAATAGCTTTGTTAACTGGTCCTATTTTCTTTCTGATACATCAGAACTGTTCCTAATTCTTAAATGCTCTTCTTGCAGGAAGATGCTTAGAACATTATGGAAGACATAATATGGCAAATAACTGGCATATACTTATTTTTTCTTGAATAGGTCTTTTGAAATTCACACCCAATTTAAAAAAAAGAAAGGACTTGAAATTTTACTAAAGGTGACTTCACCCAAGTGGTTTAGAGCTGAGTAGATTTAAATTCCATTGGACTTCACAGCATCACAGAATAGACCAGGAATTAACTGGAACTCTTACTCAGAGAATTTTTTAATTTAGGGAGGCAAAACTTGCTTGGAAATCCCCAACTGTACCTTAATTGGATGCAGTGAAACAATGGCTCAAGATCAATCAATAATGCTTTTGACTCTGGAGTGGCAACTCTACTTGGCATTCTGTTTTTGTGAAGACTCATTTTTCTAACACAGATATTATGGCTAGCCATATATAGAGACATTTTGACTACGCGTCGACTTTACCGTGTAGTAGACACTAACCATACAAAACCATCTATAAACTTCACCAATGTACGTTATAGAAAGTCCTTTCTTACTTCACTTTTACTCGACGATTATAGGGATGGGTAAAAGTGGTGCTGTTTCACTTACAGAGACTACATGATCTTCATGCAATATGTTGGCTCAATGTGCAATGTTATAAGGAGTGCTGGAATTTTTTTTTTAAATACTGTATACAGTATGTGTACTTCATGAAAAACCATGATTTCATACTTTTAAAATGCAGTGTTTTTGGAAATCACATTCACTGAAAAACTTTAAAGTTCACATTACACTTATGTGAGTGCTGTGAAATATGTGATGTAAATATATTCATTGTTGACTGTTAAAAACTATGCCATGAATTGTGTTCAAAGCATTTGATCAATAATCAGAATGAATTGTTCTTTTGGCTGAGCATCAATGGCTTGAAAAGTGTTGGTTAATTCCATGATTGAAGGGTGAAGGCATACAGATTTCAACCCTTGTGCTGAAATTCGGAGCCCTTGAATTGTAACTACTGTTTTTTTTACAGGTATACCCTTTCTTACTCTTGAAAAGCAGGATTGCCTAACTTTCATTTTTATCCACTATTTTTGGTGATGTTCTATCGCATGGTGGAATAAAACTGAGACAGTTCATGATCAATCAAAAATGCTCCCTTTTGTGCATTAAATATGCCTCGTGCAAGCAATAATCTTGTATTCATACACAAGAGTGTCGGCGGAATCTTGTCTAAGCAGATCTTGTATTTTGTAACAAAGTATTGATATTTCCCTAAAATACTGCACATATGGCCAAAAGCTTTCTGCAATCTCAATAAAATAAATATTTGTCATCCCAGAGATTTTTCACTGGTCACCATAAAGGTTTTCACAATGAACGAGGAAATATAGATGTCACTGCGATATAATATTACAGTACTGTACAGTATCACCGTAATAAACGATCTTTTGAACCCGTTGTCCGCAAATATCTTTACGGCAATTTCCCAAGGCTAAGTTTTACCGCACTTTGTCCATCGAATTTACAGCTGTACGGCTCAATACAATCCCAAAGCCATATTCCAGAATCGAAGGTAAAAAGTTCTGCACAAAGGAAGATGATGCAATACACAGAACTGTTTCGGGTACTGTAACGTTACATTCCGTCATTATTCTCTGGTTGCTGCGACATCTATTCAAAAATGAGAACGTAGCGTTTTGTGTTTTAAAAAATCTTCATAGGTGTCAGTAGTAGAGACTCAGAAGTAGTTTTTGATTGCTCACACTGGAGGAAAGAAGCGTAAAATGGTACGATGGATAGCACATCATGATGATTAAAAAACAGGGATTTTACCTGGTTTCCTACAGACCCGGTAAAAGGATAGGATGAATCCCAAGGACGACTGCTGGAAAGCCGCAGCGTCCGTTGGAGTTGAGTTCCCAAAGGCAACGCGAAACTCGCTCGCAAGAGTCCGGCGGGAGTCGTCAAAACCAGCACACTCAACAACGTGTAAGACAACAGAATTGGAACCTTTACTGGCATCGACGACACAGATGTCACTCTCATCAACTTGTATCCCGGACGCGCTGTACAGTTCCACGCGTTCGCTTTACAAGTTTACAGACACGAAAATCCACAAGCATCCGGAGGTAATTTATAAGGTTAACTTTCCACAAAGTAAATATCACTGCTTCACAAGTTCTCCAGACTTCCTTCCTCGGTGAGGGTGGGAGACCGAACTACGAACAAAACGTCGTGACTGTCAATCAAGTTCTTTGACCAGTGGAACATCCCAATGAAAATCAAGTCCCCAGACCAGTTTCTGAAGGGATCATGGTTTCCCCAAGAAACCGGATTTCTTTTCTTGAACGAAGCGCAATTCAGAACCTCGACAGGGAAACTCCTGGAATCCGCCTGTGTCACTGAAGTGTTCCTTTTGAATAACCGGATGGATATACATACCTTTCGTCCCCCAGTTTTGACATATTAAGAGTTCCATACTCCGCAATTCCTCGGAGACGAATCCACAAAAAACTGGTCGCCGGTTGAACCACAGCAAATTCAAGATTCAAAAAATCAATAGAACACGTTTTCCTATACCAATTTTCTCTTTCCATTCATTTTCCAACTTCCACCCTATAGAACCAAGTCGTGTAAAAAGCTACCGGTTCGTCCAGTGATCCAAATCTCCCTATAGGACACATTGTTCTTCAAGCAAAAAATTAAGTCTCGGTCGGGGGGCTAAAATAAAATTCTCTAACCCCATTCACATCGTTCAAGGTTAGATATTCTCCCATAAAAAAAAAAAACTAGCGATCGGAGCTTTTGGAATGCATTGGCGATTAACGAAAACGAACTGAAAAAGAAAACGAATCCAAGGCGTGAAGGAAGGAGAAATATTTTGAGCAAAAAATACACCGATGCTCAATCAAAATAGTCACACATATTTTTCGAAAGTGACTTGATATGACGGGCAGAGCAAATTCTGTCAGAGTAGCAAAAAATGTTCAAATAAAGACAGACATTAAAAAGAAAATCTAAACAGTCAATAATTATCAGCAAAGGCTGGCTTTTTCCTCAATTTAAAGAATTCCAAGACAATTAAGAACCTTTCAACATCCGATAAAAATGAACAGGGACACATTTTTTGGCCTGACAGAACACGGGATTATACGACTGGTCCAAAACAAAAATTCACGGAACAGTTTTACGCACAAGAAAGAAACCAGAGCAGCAGTCAATTCACCCACCGGGATAGTTAACAGCTAAACAAAAACCTGGGTATGGGGTAACTGCCTCTTCCACTAAGATAAATTGGAGCAGACGAATAAAAAGAATGCTATTCACACGAAACAAAAAATAAATCAAGACCGAGGTAGCGAATAAGATAAAATAATAATAAAAAAAGGACTCCACAACGCGTGTGTCGATGTCGGCTAGAAGATTTCAGCCTCAACAGCCAGCTTTTTCTCCAGGTTCCAGAAATCGCCGGTGTAGTTCCAGTCTTCAGACCCAGTCGCAGGGTTTTTTCCTTGAGAAAACCATCTGCAAAAAAATGGAAAAGAGACAGCAAATTTGAGAAACAATTTCGAAATACATGTACACTTCGAGGTGGAATTAATGATCAATTACACAAAATTAATTGGGAGTCTCCACACAAAACTTCCAAAAACTTTAAGATCTAAATTATTCAGGACTAAATTACCAGGAAAAATAGCTGTGAGAAAACCACTGCCAAAAACAGAGATAGAAATTCTGAGACACACTTCGAAAATAACAATGAAATAAAACCAACTCAACGATGTTATGAATGATCATTTCACAATAATAATTTGAGTCTGCAGATATCTGGTACCAGGATCACTCAAACATAAGTGATCAGTATCTAAAGGGAAGTGTCAAAATTCCCAGGCAACAGACCTTTGTAAGACATCTAATTGTAAAGACAGGTAGAAATTCTGAGACACAATTTGAAAGCATAAATGAGATAAAACAAACTTGATAATGGTATGAATGATCATTTCACAATAATAATTGGAGTCTGCACAAAATTTGAAAAAAATTCCAATGCAGGAAATACAGTACTCAGATATAAATAAGTGATCGGTATTTGAATGGAATAAGCATCAAAATTCCAAGACAATAGACTTAAGAGGACACCAAAGGCAGAGATAAATTGGGAGACACAATTAAGAAGGACAATATATGCAATTAAAAAAACTTATAATGATGGTATAATAATATAAATGATCATTTCGAAAAAATAATTGTATCATACTGTTAAACTGTTGCAAATTCCAATATCAAAGTTAGTTAGAAATAAGTGATCAGTATCTTGAGGGAAGTGTCATAATTTTCAGGCAATAAACCTGTGAGAAAATCACTTGCAAAAACAGAGGCACAAATTTCAAGACAAAATCTGGAAATACACAAAATAAAATAAACTTGATGATGGTATGAATGATCATTTCACAATAATAATTGGAGTCTGGTGAAAACTACCAATACCAGAATTACTAAGATACAAGTGATCCACATGAATCTATAAGGAAGTATCAGAATTCCCACTGCCTATGATAAACCATCGACACACACAAATACAGAAATTCCAAAACGAAATAAAATTAAACTTCATGATGGTGTTATGAATGCTCCATTCCACAATAATAATTGTAATTGCCTTCAGAAACCTGTCAAAAACTCCGATGCCATAATCACTCAAAATTAAGTGATGAGCCTATAGTATATCTGAAGGGCAGCGTCAAAATCCCACGGGGTATTTCCCATCATTTTCCCTGGCATTTCTGCGCAAAGTATTCAGGCAACTGTCAGTAATGACATTTCCCCAGAGCTGGGTGGGCTTTCGGATCAATAAATCCACATCCCAGGATGAGGAGAAGCACTTCGTCCCGCCTCCAAAACATATTTCCTACGGGATCTACACATATTACCATATACTGTACACTATGTGCGGCCTTTCTGTTTGTATATTATCATAGCTCTGCGCCCTCGCACTTGAAGGAATAATTTCCTGGGTATCCTGAAAACCTTGTCCGCTTTTCCTCCGGGTGTTCATCAGATAAAGAATAATTGATCACAAGAGCTTTTCTTCCTCAAGCAGAACTTCGTAAAGAGGAACATTCCTCAATGGTTTTACCATTGATAAAATAAAGTAACTCATGAGAGTGAAGAAAAGGGACTTTTGAAAAAAAGTTCTGTTCCGAAAAGAAGAGGATCAACATTAGCACAATTGTAAAAGTGAGTGACTTGAGGGTTTCCGTCAAAGAATAATAAAACTGTCTCATTTTTAAATAATTTCTTCAGTTATGGTTTTCAAAATTTTTAATTTGTACACACTTTTAGTGTATACACCTATTTTTTGAAAATACGTGAAGCAAAAGCTATTTTTAATTAAATTTCTGAAGCACTCAAAATCATTGGTGAAATTCATCCTTTGTGAACAATCAAGAACTCTGAAACATAGTGTCACTCGTGGCATCGCAAATTTAAGACATAAAATTTGAAAGCGTATCAGTCAAAGGATTTAAAATATATTTTTTCTGGTTTGAAAATACTTGGTGCAAAATGGTGAAATTTCTCAGCTAAAACGTAAACTTTTTCATCATTGGGTGAATCTTACTCAAAGATATTTCATGCCTTTCCCTTTTTTGTATGTAAATAAATCCCCTTCATTGGATTTCAAAATTTGGAGATGAAAATGGAACGGCTCTTGAAAACATTTTTACAGTCCTTCAGGATTTATAGACAACTAAATTAATTAATTTCATTGGTCTTGATTAATGCGAAGCAAATTTTCCCAATAACACCTACTGTATGCCCAGACCTGCCAAAAAAATGTTGAACCCACATTAAAACATGAATACCGAAAAACTTGAAGCCTGAATTTGGGGTTTCAACATTTCAAGCGTCTTAAATCGAAATTTTTGATATAAAATACAGTATTTCTATACCAAAAAATGTTGGAAAAGTTAAGATCAAATTCATACTAACAGTTGATGCAATTTTCTAGATACCGTACATTTTATAAGTGAAATTATGTTGAATTCTTGCTCAGAAAACTCGTAACTGTTTCAAGTACGTTTAAAATGAGAGCAAAAAAATAAAGCTCTATTCAGCAATTTAAATGTAAAAAAAAAATCCTTTCTCCTGGAAAATAAGAAATTATGTTGAATTCTTGCTCAGAAAACTCGTAACTGTTTCAAGTACGTTTAAAATGAGAGCAAAAAAATAAAGCTCTATTCAGCAATTTAAATGTAAAAAAAAATCCTTTCTCCTGGAAAATATTCCCAACGTGTTTCGGACGACCCTGTATTTTTCTGACTCAGTACCGCTTTCAAACTATTTATCAGCCAGTCATTTAATCAAGTTGATGCACCTTCCTGCGCTCAGTCAATCAAATCAAATCAAATCACTCCTACACATCACACAATTCTGTACCTCGGCTTCCATTCGACCTTGTTCTTGAGTTTCTTGCGGGCTTTCCGCGACTCGCGCTGTTTTTCTTCCAGACGATGTTTTTCTGCCGCGGCTTCGTCCAATTTGCCCTCCTCAAGTTTCCTCATGTCTGGCCTAAGACGGGAGTCGGTGCAACACAAACGCTCTCTCATCCCGGGCTGCAACTCGTTCAGTGCCAAGGCGAAGGCCGAAAAGTTGTAATACTGTTTGGGAAGTGGAAAAGAAAAAAACAGGTGATCAATGTTGAGATAAAGATTTTTTTCACATTTTCTTTTTGATATCATATCGGAAAATTCTTGATGGAATAATTACTAGCTAAAGAGTTGTACAAAAAGGACAACTCAGGTGAGAGAAAAAGAAGGAAGAAGAAAGAAAGGATAATATTAATTATTCTTCCTTTACTTTGAGATCCTCCAGGAAATAGTTCAACATAATAATATTATATTTCTGAGTTGACCTTTGTTTAAGAACAAAGCTGTTGCCACAATAAATGCTAGAGTTATGCTGAATGATAAAATTGGGAGTCCAAATTCTTGGGAAGACTTGTCCTTGTGCATCTCTGTGTGCACCAGGAAAGACCTTGGTTCACACACACTTTTTCTGGAAGCCTTCAAGGCTGTTTTTTATCTCCAAATCCTGGTTCTGTTATTTGTCAAAATTCTCACTTCTCTGAGCTGCTCTCATACAAGACACTCCTGTGTTTTTTGTGAACTTTGTTTGTATTGACTGTGTGTTTGAAACTTTGAATTACAACAACTTTAAAATAGGGTGAGATTTCACTCCGGTTGTAGCCTGACCAAATTCTGTTGTTTCATTTATTCATACCTGAAATCAAATACTCCTACGTACAAATCTTTCTTTTGAATATCTTTATATATAAAGGATTTATTCCTGACAACAGCTTTGCACTTTGTCCTTCCAACCTGGATCCGTCCCTCAAATAAAAGTACCGCTTCCTGGTATACCAATATTATAGTTTGTCATCATAATAATTGTGAGTCCTTGAACAGCGTAATAATACCCCGTTCTTGAACTGTGTTTCATATGTGAGATCTGCCTAGCAACGCATTGAGTTCAAGCACCAGAATGCATTGTCTGCTGACCGTTCATTCACGTGACTCGGTTTACTTTCTGTTTATTCTATCCCCTCGCAGTCAGTTACCTGTCTTGCGCATGCGTTGTCTATAAAGGAGCATCCAAATACTCCTTTCATTGCTCATTGCTGGTCTGGACTGTTGTTGTGCATGATCTGAAATATACGTATTTGGGACTAAGAGAAGTTGTCTCATTCACTTTACTCCGGCCATAAGATTAATACTTCTTGACGAAGCTTATCCCAACAAGAAACCATTGGATTAAGACTTGAGGAATTTGGGACACAAGAAGACGTTCTTGTACAGATCTTATAAAGTTTTATTCACATCCGACAGTTTGGGATAACAAGTTATATAATATGGCCATATTCTGGAGTATGTAAACCCCAGTAACATCTGCCCAAAATCGGGCATTAGTGTGCTGACCATTGTTGAGACATCCTGTGTAGGAAATATCCAAGGTCTTGTGTGAATATTGTTGTTGATTGAATAATAGCATTATTCTGCTTGAGCCTTGTGTCTGTTCACTGCTCTCCCATATAAAGGAGATACTTGAATCTTGAGAAGGATCAAGAAGATCTTGCACTTGTAAATATAGACAACATTTTATTAAATTTCTACCATAAATGTAAAACAAAATGCTGTTTTATGTTAAAAAGGAAACTCCTGCTGAAAAAAACAACACCTGCCAAGAGAAGCAACCACTCGCTTTAAAAGTTCATAATGAAAGCTTCAAGGTTCATCACTCTTGTTCTTCAGTTTCAAAATGTGAATATCTAAAAAGGGCAAAAGGGCGCAGAAAGTTAAATGAACTTTCAAGAAAATGGAGAAAACCCCTAGAACATATCCTTCGCATGAAAAGAAGCCTCTGGAAAGTGCAGCAGGTAAACGCTCAAACTCATTTCTCTCCGCTGATTACATTATCTAGGGAAAATACGAAGCACTCTTCGGCATGCAAATTATACATGGAGCAAAAGCACTTTGCTAAAAAAAATAATAGGATGGCTGGAAATTCGCTTTTGAAAATGTCAACTCCTCGACGGCATATGGAGGAAAAAGTGTCATGAATAATTCGTTTTCATATTCTTACACAGATTCTCAAAAAAAAACATCGCTTTTTTTGTATACAGTACTTGAACACCAGCGAGCTGTTTTTCCAACATACCCTATTTTTTTCAGGACGAAACAATATGATCCAAGCTTCTATACTAAATATAAAAAAATTACGGTTTCCACGAAATGTCAGCCACCATAAATCCAATCAAACCAAGAGACAGATCATACATCCGAGACGTAATCCATTAATTCATGTTTCTTGAACCTCAACTAATTCAGTGCACGGAAAAGTAATACACCAGGGGATCCTCTACCAGAAGCCACTCAACTTGGATCCTCTCATCCCAGACTTCTCCTGTAATGCACCAGGAATTTGAAATTTTCAGATAGACAGCGAAGGAATCTCTAGGGAATATTAATCAAAAAGCAACTTTAATGCTGAAGCATTACAAATTAACCAAAAGAAAATATTTTCAAACCTGAATTTCAACCGAAGTATTAATAACTCTAATACAGACTCAACATTTTATTTGATTTCTAATATTGAATAATAATTACTGATTTCATTGAAGGCCTTGGAACAAAAATACTGTAAGCATGAAAAAATACATCTAAAAAGGGAAAAAAAAATTATTTTGTTCTATTCCGATACAAAAAGGTTAAAAATCCAATGAAATAATTCCAGTTCGTTCAAACTGAAAGGTTAAAAATAGGATGAAAAATTTCAAAATTTATCAATAGTTACATTTTTTTTTACGCCAGAGAAGAGAATTTGAATTATGAACTAAATTTGCCAGAGATACATTTATAGTAATCACAGGAAAACATTTACAGTAAACAGAAGTTTTCTACGCATATTCACCAAACAAAATTTTTCTCTTCAAAACCCTGACACTCAGCCAAAATGAAATTTATTTCAGGCCTCAGACTTTAGGCCCAGTATATGAGACTCAGATTCGAGGTGAACAAGACGTTGGCAAAAAAAAAAATACCGTACCTTGTCAGAATTGACGGGTTTCTGTCGAACTTCCCAGAGGACATCTGCGCCTGGAATGTCAAGCGGGAGCTCAGCTGGAAACCGGGGGATCTCATCTTTGTCCTCGACCGTGGATTCGCTGCCATCCTCTCGATCCTCCTGTGCATTTAAAAGTGAAACACGGTGTGTGAAGGAAACACATCGCATCGCATTGGAAAGAGTCAGAAATAATCTCTCTTTTTACACACTAGCCATTTTTTTTTACACCTCTACTAGACTCGGAACATGAATGTCATGCTTTTACATACATGTACTACTCTTTCGGATGCAAAAATACGGAATACGGCGCAAGTGCACAAAATCAGAAAAAATAAGTCCAAGTCGCTCCAAGACGGGAATAAAACATACGATCAATGGTGCGATAAATTGTAAAGCCTAATAAAAATGCTAGCTCAAAATCGGATAACCCGGGCAAAAAGCGGCTTTCTTCTAAATTTGCCATAAAAGTATCCCCTGCTGAGAAAGAAAGTTCCGTATTTTTCAGGGGTAACACATAAAATAAAAATGAAACCATATTAAAACGAAATTTTAAAAATCAATGAATTGATAAACCAAAATCAAAAATAGGTATTTCATTCGGCCTTCTTTAACATGATATTTTCTAACCAAATCATTATTATATTATAGAAATTATAAAATCAAGATTACATTATATTATTATGAAATAAACATTCAATTATATTAATATAAAATGAAGATTGCATTATATTATTATAAAATGAAGATTGCATTATATTATTATAAAATGAAGATTGCATTATACAGTATTGTAAAATCAAGATTGCATTATATTATAAAATCAATCAAGATTATATTATTAAATCAAGATTATGTTACTAAATCAAGATTATATTACCGGTATATTCTTAAATCAAGATTTTATTATATTGTTAAATCAAGATTTTATTATACTGTTAAATCAAGATTTTATTATACAGTATTGTTAAATCAGGATTTTATTATATTGTTAAATCAAGATTTTATTATATTGTTAAATCAAGATTTTATTATATTGTTAAATCAAGATTTTATTATATTGTTAAATCAAGATTATAGTACAGTATATTAATTCATTACACATTCATTCAAGAATATTTATTTAAAAAAGGACGATGAAAAGTTACACAGTATTTTTCTTGACCGAACGTTTCCAACTGGCGGAAAATTCC
>CAJPEX010004057.1:1596-24359 GCA_905338405.1 Notodromas monacha
TTCTTCTTCTTATTCTCCTCGGCTTTCGAATGAATAAAACATGAAAAAGGGGAAATTGGAAACGGCTTGTTGCGAACAATTCGACAGCATGACAAGACAATGGCGGCTCGCGGAAGACCGGATCGATGCTTGTAACTCTTCTCCGCGTTTGATCAATTCGCCCCTGCATTTGTTTCCTCTGCGGGGGTTCAGGCTTCTGACAGGGTCACCGAACATGTTAAACTCTGTAACCTTTTCTGAGATTCGCATTCAGGGAGAACGATGAGTAATCAATGGTGTGAATTTACGATCTCTAGGAGCATTCCCATCCGTCAAGCCCATCCTCACCATAACCCTTCAGGAGCAATATTATTCGTGGCGGCGCTGCTGAGTACGTGCGAAAGAATGAATGACATGCTTTCCACGATGTTGGGTGGACCAGAAAAAAGAAGAGCTGAAGTATTTTTTAAATGCCCTCATTTATTTTAAAATCGAACCATAAAATTAAAAATTCTTCAATCTAATTTTGGAATAAGCTCAACGAGTTTCTCAATTTCAAATGCTCGGATTAAAAATGCCTCCATCGAATGAAAACTGCATCAATCAAATTAAAATTGCTTCAACCCCATGTTGAATGAGCTAAACGATTTTTTGAAATTTCCGATGCTCGTATGATTCAATAAATTTACAGAGAAATGATTTTAGAAAATTTATAAATTATATTCCGCAAAAGGCGTGAGTAGAAGCGACAGTAAAAGGGAAGTTTCAGTGTGAAATCCGTCCTTTTTGCCATTTTGTCAAAAAAGACGATTTTAATTTAAAAGAAAGAAACTCCACTTTCCTTATTCAGTGCTTTTTTTAAATCTGCGCTGAATATTTTATATTCCTGCAGCTGTTGATTGGAAGAAGAAAATCGTTTGAAAAAAAAAAATCAAATGAGCTTTAATCTAACTTTTTTTCCAATATAATTCTGTACCTTAAACTCTTCATGATATGAACCAAAACTCAAAATTTTTTCACAGTTTTATTTTCTGGCCCACCCTATCCGAGGGAAGTTCCGGTGGTGGGAATTTTTTTTTTTTACGAATTCGAAGTGGTATAAAAGGAAAAACCACGAGTCGTCGGATTGTCTGCAACAAGAAAAAAATCCAAACCCCGTGGGTTTCTTGTGTTGGCAAATCGTTGTTCGTCACTCTCAACCCAGACTGTCAGTACTCATTAATATCCTCTCTCGAAGTCGAATTCTGCTCGCTTAACCGACAACGACTGGCTCGGAGAAAATCCCTGGAATGCAGCATGATCAGCACTGACGTCCTTTCCCTGAACCTTTACCTGTACTGTACATACAATCGTTTGTCTTTTGTTTTTTTTTATCCATTACAGTGTGATATACATTTTTGATGTCATATTCAGTGACGATTTTTGATACGTAAAAGGCAAGCTGCAGCTGGGACTCAGCTATTCAGAAGCTGAAGCGTGGTGATTTTACTCTGGGAACTAATTTGATTCTCGCGTGTCTCCTTTTTGGGTGAAATTTAAACGCATGCTTAAAAGCGTCACGAATGAAGCAAAATGTCATGCTGGATGTACTGTACAGTTCCTTTGTGACATCCCTTAGTCGATATGTTTCTTCCTCCTTTATCATGGGCTTCGGAGAACATTAAAATTATGTCCCGCCTCTGGAGCAGCGATTCCTCTATTCTATTGTACAGGGTGAGAGAAAAAAGGGTTCCGATTTTTGTATTGCAGTAGCTTGGTAGCAAATTGAGCTACAGCAATTGAAGTAAAAACAAAATGAAAGCTTTCTCAATTTACTCTTAAATGATGCGTGGTTTTATGGTCCTAATGAGCCACGGCATGGTCACAAAAGCCATTTAAATGAAAACTTTCCAAAATAAGTCGTCAGGATACTTTTCCCGCAATAAAGCTGCTGTTCATCAGAGCTGTTTTTAGAGTTGCATAGGCTGCATGACCAGTAATTTAACCAACAAACTTGATGCTGTCTTCAAGAGGAAGCTCACAGTACCAAAATTCAAAAACACTTACAGTAATTTGAAAGGAAATTAAAAATAATACTTGTTTAACTGCTGCGGCTGAATTTTCTACCAAGCTATTGTAATTCAAAAATCGTGTCAATTTTTTCTTGGTACATCCCGTATATGAAGTGTCATTCACTTATGAGCTCACTTGTAATCTACTCTTTCATCTGGAGGATCTACAAAGACATTGCGCAGAAATAATGTCCTCAATTTGGCCACTGTTAATGGAAGAATCCGGAATGCAGAACACCATTCTAGTTGGCTGATGTTCGTTGATTTATGCGAGTCCCTTCTGGTCGTGATCGAATTACGGAGCCGTCATGCGTATTTCGCATGCTGAAAATTACTGTTAATGGAAGAATCCGGAATGCAGAACACCATTCTAGTTGGCTGATGTTCGTTGATTTATGCGAGTCCCTTCTGGTCGTGATCGAATTACGGAGCCGTCATGCGTATTTCGCATGCTGAAAATTGTTTCTTCTAGTCATTAATTTCCAGCTCTTGTGAACCATTTCTATTATATTTCTTCACATTCCATGCTTCCCTAAAATATATAATCCCTCACAGATCATCTGATTCGACTAAGGCAGTCTTAATCAATCCAACATTACTCGGCCAGAAAATATCCGAACTCTTCTTGCTAAAGGATCTTTCGTCTTATCGTCCTACCAATGTTAAGGAACTGATGAATCAGAAAATTTAGTAAGTCAAAAAACATAAAATATTAAAGGAATTAAGACACATACCTTCATGAGATTAAAAAATGTAGAGTTTCTGAACCATAAATACTTCCTCATACAACCGAATACTAGTGTTACCGATTTGTATTTAGATTAAAAATACAGGAAAACTGAGGCTTTTTTCTGCCTCCATTGGCTCCAGTGACGTTTTCTGCGTTTCCACAGAATATATTTTAATACCCGGCTGTTTGATTATTCACGTAACCTTGCAAAAGTAGCACCCGATTTTTGATTGGGAAAAAAATAAAGATAAAGTGTTTTTTTTTGCTATAGCAGTGCAATCCATCCTTCCGAGGATAAAAGGAGAACTTTTAGAGATCCTTAATCGCACCAAGCGTACTTCAAAGGAGGAACCGTTGCTCCAGCAGAGAATAATGCAAATGTAAATCGTCCAACATACCGCGATTCCCCGAAAATAAGAAATAGTCTTCGACTATAAGAAACAGGAATATTCCGTCGACTATATGTGCCCCGAAAGTAAACTTTCCTTAAAAATTTTAATACTAAATACCCCATCACTTTACTTCCCTATAATGACCTTATACTCCGGCTTTTGAAATTTCCCTCCTTCCCTTCCTAATTATTCCGCAGTAAATTTAAATTTTTAGTCACTGATTTTTGGAAGAATGCATCCATAAAAGGGTATTTCTTGAATTCAATTGATTTTTCTCGTGCTAAATTGATCAACTACATGATATTCTGAAACTGAACCCCACCAAAAAAATTGGCCTTTCTTTGTAGCCCGCACACCGACATTATATATGTATTTTAAATATATTTTTTACGCTCGGTTAAACTTTTATGACAAGTATGCAAAGCTTTATCAAATTTTTAGCTTATGCACGACATTTTCAACGTCAAAGAGAAACAAAAATTCGTAGATTTTGTTGACATTTTCCATCTGAAAATCGTACTGTTTTATCGTAATCATTCCATTATCCAATGAAAAACAGTAATAATGCCTCAAGTGCCTTATTATTATCGGATGGGGAAACAGCAGTGCTCCATCGTTTGAAAGTACAGCAATTTGTCAGTACATCCAGAGACGACGAAGATTAATCTTGGAGGGCTTTTGATTAGCTTTTCGGGGAGCTTGAGGGAGAAAACTGTGGGCAGCAAGTGGGTCAACACCGAACAAGAAAAGAAAAAAATGAGGGGTTGTGAGCTGGGATTTGAGCAAAATCCGGGAGCGAAGAAAAGTACGAGCACAAAAATACAGTGTATATCTATATACCGTATATAAGTATGTAGTGCTGTATAGGAGAGTTGTAAGTCATGCGATGAGGAATTGCGACAGGCGATGCAGCGCCTGGAACAGCCGGTGGTGCTGGTGCTGCAGCAGTAGCAGGACGCGGCGGTGTTCCAGGCGGACGCAGAGCCGCGGATCCGAGGAGCCACCTTCTTCGCAGCCGGGCGGCTTATGCGACTGGCCCGATGAGGAGCGCGAAGCAGCGCAAAGGTATCCCCCACTTCTTCCATCCCCTCTTTTACATTTCTTCCATTTATTTCATTTCATTATTTTTGTGTCCAGGATAATCACGTTCATTATCGATTTATGTTTTATATTTCTTTCTCTTTGCATTCATCTCTTTCTGTCATATCTTCTTCTTCTCTTACCGGTATTTACTCGAGTATCCCACGAGCCCTCGAGAAAGACACCCTTTTCCAGTTTATTCTCGAAATTAAAATTTCAAAAACTAAGTGGGGTAAAAAATGCGAGTCCAGTTCAGAAGAATACTGTAAATGGACACCAGTATTCATGGTTTGCCTCATGATGCGAATTAACGAAAAATCTTTAAAAACGAGAACTTGAAAAAAATAAATTTTAAGCGTTTGAAATGTAGGAAAATGTATTCGATTTTTTTTAACCCGAATATGACGTGCACCTAAATTTTTATTTATACCTATTTTTTTGTGGAAAAATAATAGTTGATATAATGTTACTCGAGTAAATACGGTACAGTATATCAATAGATATATGCTTATCTATTTTTCTTCTTCGAGATTCAGAAGACTTTTGACAATTCATTATTCTATACTTGCTCAGATTCCATACTTTTTCAAAGATTTTTCTTTCATTTTTAAATTACAGCCATATATATATAGAGGCTATATATCCGTTTCGTGTATGTCTTTTTCTTTCCTTCGTTTCTTTATTTTTTGTCTCTTGCCTATTCATCACTCACGATCGGTTCACCACCAGTACTTTGCTGAGGGAACAAAAGAGACGCCTGTGGTTTCTTTCACCGTTGAGGAGCTTTGGGTTTTATGAATAATACTCGAAATATTCATCGAAACTTCGAGAACCCGGGCCCTGATGACAATGGACTGCGAAGCACTCCTTTCTGTTTTTTTTTTCTTCGGCAACTTTTTTGGAATTCCTAAGGGCGCCCTGGGAATGAAATTTATTCAGTTGAAAGTTTTATTTCACCCGAGGAACGAGTATATCGAGAGATCACAGTTTGGCGAAAAATATGGTTTTTTTGTGTAGTTTCATTGTTCAGAGCAACAAGAAAATAACCTTTTTCGTGTTTTTCTTGTTGAATATTCTTGAAAAATATGGTGGGCTTTCTGAATCGCAATATTTGCACAGTATCGATAATAATTCATCATCTTTATGGCAACGTTTTGAAGAACTTTATGCACGAGATATTGGAAAAATGGTTCTCTGGCGCACTTTATCTGCCACAATTTTCGTACGGCCTTTTTATTCATCTGTTGAACAATACGGAGTCCATGAAACACATTTTGAAAACAGTTGAATTTTTAAAGAGGAGAACAAGATTTGTGCGAAGTTTAGAAAATGTTCTAGAACTCAATGTTTACGACAAAAAAAATGTGATTTACCGTATTTCAATATATACAGTACTGTACACTAAAGGTAAAACCCCGAACGTTCGTCTCTGAGAACGTGAATTATAAATGCGAGGGATACTGTTGCAGAGAGACCACCTTGAATCTTTCAAATTACAAGTCCAAAAAATATATTTTCATGAGTAAAAATGTAAATCAAGTATACTTGAATTAGCACGCATTAAAAATGATGAATTCCGTTTAGTCATGTGTAAGTGACTTCACTCGCGGATCCAAGCTGTCTTCCGCATTGTTCCGGAAACAGCGCTTAAGATGGAGTGGCATTAAGGAAATCCAAGCCAGAAACCTGAGCAACTTGCATTTTACTCTCTTCTTCTTCCATCGCACTTTGCTAATTCCCTAAGACCCCTTTGAACCTTCTAGAAAGCCGGAATTCACGACGATTTCCCAACACAACAAATTACTGCACTTGAAAAGAAAATCGGAGAAAAATCGTTCCGCTGATCGTGTGTCTTCAATTGTACTGAAAATACGGAAGAACATCATTTTTGTGCCATAGGCATCGAGTCTTTCCTTTCTGGGAATCGATAAATCGCGATTCAGCAGTGGGTCAGTTTCATGAAAATCGCGTGCCGAAATTTATTGCATTTATTCACAACACTGAGACCAAATATCACCACACTGTGATGGGTGAAAAGGTTCGGGGTATCATCCGTAGATTTCGCCGTCTTTCGCTGAAATATAGAACTACAGTAAGTGAATTAAATCAAGAAGCGTCTTTTCAAAACCTTTTTAACGTCAAAGGGAAAGCATTTGCTTGCAGATCAGGGTAATGACGTGCCAACCAGCAGTCAAAAAAGTGCAGGAATATCTGCTGGTCTTCTTTTTTTTTTTTAAGAAGAAAATCAGTTTAGATGATGAAATTTTCCGTTGATCGAAGGTCGGATATTATCGGACTTCGCTCTGCTTCGCGAAAATACTGGTTTTTGCTTCGCATAACACACATTCGACGCAAGTACTTTTCTTCGTTGGGATCTGCGATCGCTATTCACTATAGTATACTGCACTCTAGTGGGTCAGTGTCATGGAAAGATTGACCAGAAAAAAAAAGGAAGAAGATTGCATGCCGGTTTGTGACTGCTTTCAAGCGAGCTCGGGTTGACGAAGCGTGGAAGCAGGTACAGCACAGTGGGACCAAGGCATTTGCATTCGCTCTGGCAGCAGACGGATCCGGAGCGGAAAAGAGATATGATCAAGTGCCAGACCGAAAAAATAAACCCTTTCCCCCTTTTTTCTTTCTTTATTTTACATCGTGAGTGAGATAAGCCTCTTTTTCGAGGAGGTGGGGGTTTTTTTTTCGAGAAATTTGAAGGCGCTTCGGGACACTTCACAAATTTATTGAAGCTCTGTCATTCGGATGATTTTTTTGGGATTGATGCCGCGCGTCTCGTCGCGATGCAAGTATGCGCAGGAATTTCTCCTCAATTCAACGTGACGTCTGTCATAATTTCTCTCAAGAATTACGAGACTCAAGAATAACCCTTTCAATCGTATCGTCTTTGAAAAAATGTCTACCGAAGTTTCGAATACCTTCTCAGTCGATTTTTAAATGTTGGACGCTGAAAATCTTGCGAAACTATATATTTATCCGCAACCCGCCGTAATTCAAGTATGCACCGTAAAATTTTTCAAATTCAAAGCTCCGGGTTTAAAAAAAGAAAGAGAAAAATGCAGATACACAGTAGCTACAAATACCGTACCGCATTCAACTTGATTTGTTCGAGTTGCTCGTGAATGATATAGGGTATTCTAATTTAAATCTATCTTGAATCATTTTTTTCCTCGACTAAAAGAGAAATGAAAGAATTCGCGAAATAAACTTGAACGTCTCCTTTCGGAACTTATTCAGTCTACCGCCAAAAGTGTGTTTTTCAGCGTCAATAAATGTTTTTTCTTCAAACGGATGAAGAGGGGAGCAAATAAGATTAGCTGGCGAAATGTCCTACTCCACGTGACTCAATTTCCCGAGGTGGGTTCTGAATAAGTTGTTCAAGAATAAAGACAGAACTTTGTGGGAAGTCCGACACGGAGGCTCAGAAGTTTTTTCTCGAAACGGTGACTGGGTTTTTGACGAGCCGCCGCTGGTGGCGTTTGTGGTTCCTTTTCCCCCGGATTGATTCATATTGTTATTTTTGCCACCTGCTCGGCTGGAAACGACAGGTAGAAATGGAAATTATGCAACAGGACTCGTCCTGGCAAGCTGTTCTAGTGACTATGGGGGGACTTGGTGCTGTGCAATACCGTGACGCGCGACGGCGGAAATTTTTTTCCTCGCCGATTCCAGACGTAGCCAAGTTGAAAAAGCTGAGAGCCGCTCTGAATAAATTCCAAGTGCGTTTATATTTCTCCATCCCGCGGATTTCCGGGAAGAAGCCGAGAGAAACTCGGGGTTTCCCTCAATATTTTCGAGCATCAAGTAAAATGATCAAGCTTTATATGCTTACAAAACGTTTGTCAGAATAGAATAGACCGCGAAACGGACGAAGAGTTTTTCTTTTAAATAAGTTTGAAGCACGAACAGGATTGAAAGGCATTCCTTCAAAGTTTTTGGCGGGAAAATTGGATTTCTGACGACCCATTCAAAAGCTGTGTGTTTGCCGATATATTCAGAGCTTCTACTTTGTTTGTTCTTTTCTTTCAGAAATTCAAATGCCTATTTTCTGATTGCAATGAATGAAAATTTCGACGACGTCACGCGAGCCTGAATTATTAAATTGTGGTTGTCACGATATGAAGAGTCAATTTTCCGCTATATTTGCGAATAAGAAATCCGTTTATTTTGGTTTTGCCAAATTTCTTAATTTTATGCGAGTGCAGTAATTCATGCGCCGGGCTTTCTCAAAAGGCTTTCAAATCGTGTAAAAATGTTCGATGCCGTCAGGTTAAACGTGACTGCCGATTTTCATGAATTCCCTTGCTATTTTTACGAGAAAAGATTCTTCTCGATGCTGGAACAGCATGGAACGAGTGCAACAAACATAATTTTTTCGAAATTTTGTGTGCTGTGGAGAATTAAAAAATATATTTTCGTATCCTATTATGTTGCCATGAAATCCTGACGCGTTTGAGTCATGGAAATCATTTTGAAAAAAATAATCGTTGGCGACGTTTCAATTTTTTTGTCGTATTGTGCTGGCTCTGAAAATCGTGATTGACGTGAATTCGAGCTGAGATGTTTCATTTCCTTAAAATTATTTCTGATTGAACATCAAGTTCAATTGCTTGCATTAATAAGCCAATATGTTAGAAATAAAAAATCCACTAGAAATAGATAATGGATTATAAAACTGAATTTTCGATGAAAATTCAGTTTTATCTGTCTGAACCCTGAAGTGGCATTATATTTTTCAGTGATGTGCAGGACTTTTGAAGAAATCCCTTGTTTGATGAATGGGTCTGCAAATGGCTTCAAATAGGAGGTTGCTTATTTTGCCTAAAAATAAGTACTGTATGAAACACAAAATGCTGGTTTCGGTTCTGGAGCTGTGTTCGACATGAACGCCAAATTGCTAACTGACCTGGACGTACTTTCCTGCATAAATCATGTTGTACTTGAAATAATGGAATTTTGAACATTATCAGGATTGATGAAGTTCCGAGGGACTTGGTTATGCATCAACAAATTCTACTGCTGAATGAAGTAGTATTCATGAAGTTATCTTCAGCATAGCAATATTTAATAATATTCTACGACGCAAAATTTATTGAGTGCATTCGATCAAAAATACTTATTTTTTTATTCTGATTGAATGTTTGTCTAGATGGGTTATCCGCGTCATTATTTTTTTATATCGTTTTAAGTCGCTTTTATTTAGTTTTTCCATCACTCGAATGATTTTTTCAGAAATAAATTAATGAAGAATACGCTTTATTTGGTTTTTGGTCATCAGGAAAAGATGACGCGTCATGAGCAAGGGTGATCTGAGTTCTGAAAAATACTTTTCTTTTGTTTTGCTTTAAATTTGTGCGAGGACATTTAGTCTTGAACGCTGACGATTGTCGTGAATAATCATGTGTCTTCATAAAAATTCTACTACAAATTACGCATTGGCATAATTTTCATCCATTTAAACAAGACCCGGTTTTTCTTCAACGACACCTCGGAATTTCATCGCAGGCGGCGCTTGCTTTCCTCGGAAGCTATATCTGCAGAAAGTAAACTTTTCTCTGAGACTGAACGTGAGTAAACTTGAAAATCACAACTTCCAAAAATCTCGGACATCCCAGCGACGAGAAGAAGCTTAGCTATTAGGACTCTTCTCTATAAATTGCTGCCTCGTCCACCGACCACCTCTTCTTGAGAGTATTGGTTTCAACTATTTGTTCTCCTCTCAAGATATATATATTTCTCTCTCTCTCTCTGCAAAAACATACAGATCCGGCCTTCGGAATGGTTTATCTCGGTTCCGTGATGAATCCCGTTTTCTCGGTACGACGAAACTTTATTTTTTTTTCCCCGAGAAGGGTCTAACGTATGCTTTCGATCGGGGCATCCTGTCGGCTCCGGATTCAATAATCGATCAACGCGAAATTGCTTCAACCGCTCCCAGTGATTGTCCGAGTGTATATGGTGTTTTAGCAGCGTTTATGTTGATCAAGCATCGTGATTAGAAGGACTGCACAGTTTATATCGAGGAACCAGAAGCTGATGCAACGTTAACTCGCAAATTATAATTAAAAAAGCAAACAGCGGAGTGGACCACAATAAGAGAGGGGATCGATTCCTAAGCAATATTGTAATTTAAAAACTATACGAGCTTTTATGTGACCGAGAAAGTTTGGAAGGAAAATAAATTAAAAGGAGTGATTTCATTACAATATGCAGCTGGCTGTCCCAGTTGTTTGCACCTTTAATTAAAAATCAACAAAAAATTGTTCAACCCTCTTGCCACTACTTTTAATCAGTTACTTTCTCTCGTCAAATTTATTGATGTTATTTAAAGGGCTGAAATATATCACGGGCCAATCACGCAGGAATAGACATGCTGTTCTTTTTTTCTTTTATTTGGATTACAACTTGTAGTTCCTTTCATGTCGTGGAAAATGGTACCGGAACAAACCGGGATTTTCTGTTCCGGTTCTGTTCAGTTCGTGGTGCAACTGCTTGCATTTCATCTTTGATGTTATCTTGTTTTTGCTTTTATTAGGTCGTTATATTCCCCTTCTTCTGCAGCAGGATGAAGGAGATCATTCCAAATAATCGTAACAAGTAGGAATGAGACTTACAGCAAAACCCGCTGGCTTCAAAAACATTAGTTATACAGTACAATATTTGATTTTTTAGGGAATTTTGAAGAAAACTTCGGAATGACTCGATATTTCGCTGGATGATGTTGCAATCCAAACTTCATTCACTAGCTCTAAACTAAATTTTACTTTGTCTTACAAATTGAGGAAAATTACAGAGAAAAATAGGATCTAAATTAATAAGAACAATTTAGTATAGCCGCATCGTGTTCTGAGTTGTAAGACTGCGTAGAGTTACATCATTTTACGATTAGAAAGGAATATTCCTGCTTGATTTAAACTAATTTGCCTGCATTAAAAAATTAAATTTTTGAAACAGACTTCAAATCTGCCGAAAGTGGGATCAGTTACGTATAATGGCTGTGTTCCTTCATGCCCAAAAAAGTGCAGAACCCTTTAATCATAATGAATTATTATTGGTCTGGCACGTCTTCGTCGCTTTATTACAAGTTTTGACATATCCCAACACCCGAATCAGTAATATGTATATGGTACCACTGACGGCTTTCCGGGTGTTGATTTTGTACATAACTTTAAGCATGAACTGCTTTACTTTAATCGTACGATTCTTTTACGTGCTTGTGTTCATTTCATTAACATATACAGTATATGTAAAATAATGTGTTGAGGCTTGAAAGGGCTTTTTTTGCGCTGAACTATTGCAGTGACTTGTATAGCTCAGTAAATTGGCCATTCTTTTTTTTCTCCACTCAACAACCCCTCTGGACATGGGTTGAATGTGCTCCGCCATTTCTGCTGGGTGGGACGCACATTCCCCCGGGGGGTTGATACGAACGTTAATGCATCTGCAAAGAGGAATGCTCTGGCCTACCATTTGTGTCTCTCGGCAGAATGAATGTGAAAACTAAAAGAAAAAGAATCAACAAAGCAGCATCACTAGCAGTAGAGCCTGATAAGGCCTAATTTCATGTCCCGGAGGAAAAGGTGATGCACTTCTTTTTTTTATTTTTAGAAAGGTGGATTCTCTTGATGTGACCTGGCATCATGGTTCTAAGTCGTTATTTTAGATTAAAATATCCAGAGGATGAGCCACGTAAATGGCTCGAAAAATTTTCAGCATCGTACTTACACTAGAGAAAATTCCAGAAAAGGCCACTGCGATAATGATTTAAACGCCTACGTAATTAACCTTGAGATCAGGTTCAGGGAAAAGGATCGAGCCAAGTATAAATGAAACTTGCAAAAGGAATTGCATCAAAGATAAGCGATCTTCAAAGATTATTCCCTGATCGTTAGTTTTTTTAGCAACCATTTTTCGTCAAGCCGTTGCTATCTGTATAAAATGTAAGCTATTGACAACAACGCACATCAAGCCAGACATAATCCTTGTTTGAAGCAAGAATTGACTGCGCCACACTTTTCTGATTTTCCATAACTCACGATTTTTTTTGCCCTCTGAAAATGTTGAAGATATCATTGTGCTGCTTATGAAAGCCAAGTACTTCACAGGGTGGACTAGTTTCAAAGGACAATATTTCTTTATGGGTAGTTTGGGCTAGCACAGGAAAAACAATCAGATTAAAGGTCATTAAATTACATTTCAAATACTACTGTATTTTATTATTCGCATGGACATGACCACCATTAATAGGCGCATTAAACAAAAATAAGCGCTGTTGAAATAATTTTTTTACACCCTTTCTTTAAGGGGCTGAAGAGGTTTGTAAATCTGGGAAGGTTGTCCAAGTTGAGCGTGAGTTCAATGAAGTGGCTTTTAAGCCGTGTTTGCCCAACAACAAAATTTTTTGAAGACTCGGTGATTCTCATGCTTTTATTGGAATGCATTTTTTTCAGAAGATGGGAAAGCGAGGAACAAAAAAACATGTTCCGACGTTAATAGCGTGCATCATTTTTGCTGCTTTTTGCGTGGAATAAGAAACCACGTACGTAACTACACAGGGAATACACATGACTTTTGTCTCCTTTTTAATCAATCAGGAAAAAAAAAACACTGGACTTTTCTACATGCCTTCATTACAAGTATTTGCTCCATCAGTTGATCAGTGGTCAACACCTCATGTACTGTACATATTCCCTCGATCAGTTCCTGTCCGGGTATAATGGTGGTTTGTCCGCCTCAGGTCTGCTGCTGGTTGATCCCGCCGTTGCCCGGGTTCCCGGGTTGCATATGCAATATACCGTATATATATTTATTTTATTTTATTTCATTTTTGCCCAACCCCTCGCGTTATCGTCTGAGTTATGCCGCGACTGTTCTCCAGTTCCCCGGGACGGAAGTGCAGGAGAGATTGGAGAAAATGCGTCAGCTCCGCTGCCGGGCCTATTATTATTTCGTGGCTCCGTGCGTTTGAAGAGCCCAGTCCGAGGTTTTATTTTATCTTTTTCTTTACTTTCTTTGCCTGAGTCGGGCTGCAAAGATATGGCGGACGGCTGTGGTTCCCGGGTTCGGCCTGTTCCCGAATCTGTCGAGGTTTTTTCATTTTATTTTTTTTTGCAGAGGACGACGCGACATGACCCGCGGGTCCGCCTGTCGTCTGTATAGGTCTCACGAAACCGCGACGATTCGTGTACAGTATTGTCGGTCTTCATGGGGACTCAGTGTCGTTGGTTTTCTTTTTTTTCTTCTTCTTGCTTTTGTTGTGGTTTCTTCTTCTTTTTATTTTCTTGGAAACGCATCATGGTGATTTGCCATCAAATTTTTGCACGGTTGGCTAGAATAGGTGGAAAATTGCATTCTCAAATCGAGGAACGCCCTTTTTTCGGAGCATAATATCTTACGATTCACTGTGCTACATCCATTTTCAGCAGAGTTTCTTTTTTATTTCCTTCCACCGTATTTCAAGAATCGAAGGATAATTTGAAATTAAAGTAAGATCAGGGAATTTAGTTTTTCTGAAAGGCGAGCTTTATGGAATCGAACCCGTTATTGTCGTGCTTTTCCCTTATAGAGAGCACTTAGATTCATTTACCGAAAGGTTTTTTTTTTAACTTCGCCATCCTGTGAAAAATTTTTAAATTTTCGGTTTGGCTAAGTGAAGTTCGTGTGCCTTGAAATTTTTCGAAGTTCGAAACTTTTTTTTTATTTAAACGTTCGAAATTTTTTTTTTTAGTTAAACGTGCGCTTTTCCATCGCCGTACGATTCCTCTTGATATTTGTTGGCGTTTATGAATTCGAGAAATTCAAAAACTGGGGTACGGGTGTGATCAAATTCAAGAGTTTCCTTTTCTGGAAACAATCAGCAGTATCCCGAGGCTGATTAACCTGTATGAAAGTCCGAATTAATCCAAGTAATGCGTAATTTTTCAAAGTCGTTTTCTTCGTTTCCATGGCGAAACGCTTTTGTGAAATGAGTCGAGCAGGTGCAGCATGTATTCGACGAAAAATTCCCGGTCTTTACTGAGCTCTCTGGTATATAGTGAGGCAGCTTTAAACAAAACAAAAAATATTTTCTTTGGGAACGCAGGAGGATGTCCGAAAATTAGGCGATGCGCTCTCTTGTCTGCAACTTCTCCTTTATATCTTGGGACTGTTTCTCTTTCTTTTCTTTCGTCCTGGAAAAAAGAGAAATAGTCACAGATGGAGATTGCCTCGCGTTTATTGCATTTTCCGCGTGTAGCCCTCATGCGAAAGCGGCTCTTTTCGCAACGCAAGAAGATCTTGTCTGACCCACGACGAGTATTGGCGTCGCACATATAGCCCAACTGTGGGCGAAGTTCCCCGCCTCACTCGCTGGCTGACTGTGGGCAGGCATCAATTTCCCCCCTTAACGCAGCACGTACACTACATATAGAGACCATGCTGGAAGACGTGTGGATCCCTCTGAATGCCTCCTTTTTTCTCTCGTTGTTGTTGTTGTTATCCAATTCAGCATTAGCCGAAAAAGAAGAAGAAGAAAAAAAAAAGTGACGCCGGAAATTGCTTGAGTGCTTCTGAGAAATGAGTGAATAAGGTATTAAATCGCGGAGGATTCGCAAAACGAGTGAGGGATGTATGGAAGAGTGCCAAGTGCCTTGAGTCTAGCGAACTCGGGTACTGCTGCGATGATTTGCGAGCCCATCAGCGAAGACGAGTCAGCGGCGGTTTCAGGTGACCCCTTTTTTGTTTTTGTTCGTTGAATCGACAGAGCAAAGCCTATTTTACTGTATTTTACCCTTCAATATGCGATATGTATAGCGACCCACTTTTAAACGAAATTCTAAGATCATATTGTATAGTGTTGACAAAAATCCTATCTTTTTTTTTTCAACTCTGAGGATAGTACCGAGACTGGGTGAAACGGGTGGAAAGTACTGAAAATAGTTTCACGTCCGGGAATCATATTTTCTTTATTTGAGGTTCGTAACTTTTCTTTTGAGGGAAAAATTGCATTCCTGATAAAATGAATAATCCGGTACAAATATGGTTTGTGACATACTTGCGTACGTATTTGTCAACTCGTGCTGCATAAAAAAGATTTGGTGCCCGACTTCTGTCATATTAAGGTGCAAAACTGGAGATATGAGTTCGTTTGAAGTTTTTTTTTCCTGCTCGATTGCGCATAGGCTTTCAATTCGAGATTGTATTCACACACAAAAAATGATATTGCAAATCATGCAACATGGGCTACTGATGTTCTTATTTTCGTCCTAAATTGAAACGAAATCGGAAATATCTCAAAGCAAATAAGTAAATGTAATGTATTCCTACTGAATGCGCATTAAACGTGATTCTTCGAGTTTAGTCACACCAAATACAATCTGGAATTGGAGGAAGTAGATTATATATTGAAAATCACAGCAACTAATGCATTTGAAAATTAAAAGTGCATCGCTCCATGACAAATGCTCTGAAAGCTGTCAAGATAAAGCCCGTGCAAATTTTAATTTGGTTCAGTTAATTCAACTGCATTTAATAATAAAACCCATCTACTTCCGTGCGAAACAAAATGCTGTACTGCAATGAACTTGGAGGCAGGAAAATTTTCCGTGACCAGACGAAACAAATAAACATGAAAATTTACGACATGATTATATAGTGAATCAAACGCTTTATTCGCCCATTCGCAGGAGAAAAAGTGAAGAAAGCCTGAACAAATGTTTCGTTGTCAACAGGTATTATTGGTTCAAAGATGATTGAAAAAGAGCAGTATCAATGAGAGGTATGACATAAAGCTAATTAGGCTCCGATTTTTATTTCTGCGACAGAAACTTCGAAGAGAAATATCTGAGCTATTCGCCGCATCATTCCAGCAGTAGAAATTTTACAAGTAAAAAAATATATATATTATGGGAGACAAACAGCTTGCCGAAGAAATCCCATCAATACTACCCGCGGAAATAATAAAATGACTCTTGTTTGCTTTTAAATGGGGTACTCATTCGTCGGCGTCGCGACACAAACGAAAAGGAACAGTTTATCGGAAGCAATAAATGCCAGCAGCTCGAATCGGGAATTCTTTGTTCTCTTCCGGTTTATATGCGTGTATATACCTTCGGTTTCTTACACTTCAGGACCAGTCTTCGTCAGTCCCGACTAATTGGAGCTATCACGTACGAAGTTGGGCCACAAGGATCGGAGATCTCATTTTCTTACACAAACACCTCGCGCCCCACGTATAGCCTCGATGTGTTCCCCATAGAGTAGCCATTTCCATCCACCCAACCCATTCTACCCCATGCAAAATAAGCCTCTCTAGATTTAGTGCATGGTGTAGAGTATTTCAGTAGGTATTGCATGCGCTAAAGGTGCGATAGGGAATGTATTTGTGCGTGAATGAGAGTGGTAAAAAAATGGAAAAAAGGGGGATGCATGCTGGGGAATAAATCACGCACGAAATCCAATCTCCGACCTTGTCGACGCGAGCTACTGGGGGATTATTTATAACCTGGTGGCCATCGACTGCATGGCACGACTCAGGGGAATCCGAGAAATTCGTGTCTTTGATCACTTAGTTGTCTGCTGGAAGAAAGCCTTTGCAACAGTATACATACGTTCCTGAAATATAAGACGTTCTCTGATTCAAAACGAGGGATGGTTTGACAGTTTTTTGAGTCTATTTAAATCAAGTTTTGCTGTTTGGTATAACCAAAGTTCCAACTCACGATTCTCCAAACCACGTGAGGATCAATAATGGAATTGCAAAATTTTAAAACCAGGCTTCTTTTTCATGGCTCGGGAAATTGTCTTCTGTTCCATTCCTGCGTGGTTTGAGCTAATTTTTTTCAAGGTAACTCTCTCGTATTTGGCATCACTTAGCGCAAAACGTTGAGATCTGCGGTCTCGTAGCTGAAGAAAATAAAAACACTTCAAAATAAAGTACAGTACTATTAAAGTATTAATGCATATGCCTGTTAAACTGGCTACGAATTCATGGGACACGCTGATGTGGTCATGAAGCCGTATCTCCTCAAAATAAAAGGGCTCCAGTTTAAAGTCTGTGATGTTTTTCTATTCAAACCACGGTGCGCAAAAATTTAAAAACTCCTCAAGAAATGATGGAGTTGTCTCTAAAAAAAAAATAGTAATCGTCATTCAGCAAAGTCAAGGGAGTTTAGACTGACACAAACTTATGAAACAACCCTCGCATTTCCGCTGCGCCAATTCTAATTCAGGAGATTGTAAACTGATAGTCTGACGGGTTCCCAACCGATCCTACGCATTCTTGCGAAGCTTTTAAAATATTCGTGATAAATTTACAGAACTTTAACAATAACCGCATCCGAAATATAATATTTTTGAATGATGTCTTATGCCCAAATTGTGGGCAGAACTGTAAAATGCAAAGCTTCGATGTATTGATCGAATAATTTAAGTACTGTGCTGGATTTACAATTTTTTCGAGTTGGATCCTGACACTCGAGTGGCGAATTTGAAGTAATCAATTATTTTCATGTTTCTATTTTTTTCAACATTTTTCAAATGGCGGAACTCAAATTGGCGTAAGAATTTCGCAAACCTCATTGGATGAATGCGGGAGTACTGAAGTATATAGCCGATGGAAAATGTGCTATCGAAAATTGCAATCGTATCAAAGCTATTGCAGTCAACTTTTCTACATTATAAAAGATATAAATAATCACGCTCTCAGGCCATTCAAATGTTGTACATGCAATGAGTAAAAATTTAAATTTGTTGGGGCGGTATACAAATAATAAAGACACGAGATATTCCAACGCCCAGGTTGCGCTATTGAAGTCTCAAAAAATACAATGTTGCATAATTAAAAATCGAGAAAAAGGACGAACTAAATGGTTGGGGGCTCCCTCTTTCAGCTTATACAGCTAGAAATGTTCTACCGTATTCCTAAAAAATGTCATAAAAATAAAGAAGGGAGTAACTGCGCATGAAACATATCGATGGAAAACATTTTCCAATCTTCAATTTTGAAAAAAGACACGAATTTTTCGGAAGCCCGAAGTGGAGGGAAAAACGAAGAAGTAAAAGAAGCTGTTACTGCTGTTGCTGCAGCGAACAATAGCCTGGAGATGCACAGGCAACAAAAAGAAAGATAAAAATAAAATGATATGATAAGAATAAAATGACAGCAGCGCGGCCTTTTGTTTTTTCGAGTAGACGGGGTTGGTAATTGAGGGTTCCGATTATCGGGCGGATTTTGCAGACAGGATCCCTGAGCCGCAGTTCCCTCGCCGACGCAAAAATCCGGAGCTGAGCCAGGGTGGGAGAGGCACGAGCCCCTGGGGCACCGAGCAGCAGCAGTATAACCAGCAGGGCCAGCACCAGCCAGGAGTGTCCTGGGACGCCGCTGTAGTGTCGCAACCCAACGTCAATTCCTCCACTGACTCGCTAGACTTTAACGTCGGGCACCAAGCCGCCCCTCAGCACTACGCCGACGACGAGGAACGGGCAAGGGTAAGCATCTCATCTTCCTCCGATGTACTACAATAAATAAATAAACAAGCAAAAAATGAATTATTGCATTTTTTTTCCAAGGGCTCACATTATCGAAGAGTTTCCGCGTGACGACGCTGCTCGAAACGGTGCCCTACAATGCATGCAAAAAATTATTTCATGCAAACGAATTTTTGAAATCAACACATTAATATGCTACCATAGGGAATGATTTTGTATCGCAAAATGCATATCCCGAGTATGATCTTATCATTATAACCGCACAAGTATTTAATGTGTGCTCCGCGGAGCCCTGAAATCTTCGTATGAAGTTCTAATGGGCTCCGCGGCTGCTCTGGGGTGAGAAACAAACAGCAATAAATGTTGATTCATCTTTCACAATAGAACTAGGGTTTCCTGCTCAGAATACGATAAACATTTTTTGGCCGGAATTCAAAATCCAACGTGTCATTTACTCATATATGTCTCATACTCAACTTCTGGTTTATAAACTATTCATTATATAAATAATTTTAAAATAAATGCAAAAACCTCCCGTGTAATGCAGCTTTTTTTGCACTACAGTAGCCCTGTGCTGGTCTAGAAATCATTCTCGAACAATGCATCATTAGGAGTATCCATTAAAAAATATATATTTACCGTCTTCCTTGACGTAAAATGCTCGCGAATCGTCGGTCCATGTCAAGTTTAAAAATATATATATTTGCATCAAAGGAAGAAACATTTTCAGGCGAGGCGAAAACTTTTGCAGTTCGCACTTGCGTGAGAGGTGAATACCAGCAAGGGCTCTTGCGAAAAGATTCATCTCAATAGAAAGATGGGCTACAAATCTGTACCCTGTCCCTTCATATCCTGAATTCGCCTGGTGTATGCAACTGAGATGGATGCAGCACCTGGGTCGCAATAAGTGCACACATTAGGAAAAATACTTCCGCACGCTGGTGCACATAACCCTTCCTTCATGACCGCACGTGTGTGCGGTGGCATGAAAATAGTTATGCTCGAATTTTTCACAGCTGGTAGCTTTATAGATGGTCCATGAGCCCAGAACTGCAGAAAGATCTGGTAAAATCATTTAGGTCCCTCATGGTCAGCTGTGTATTTAGGTATTTCTTGCATACACCCAAAAACATGAATAAGTAGGGCATTCAATTAAGTTGGGAATTTTTACCACCGGCCAATTCAGGTTTATCTGTTCTTCGTAATTCTCGAAGATAACAATTTTAGAATTTCAAATATAGATGAGGACGGACAAGGTTTCCTTCAATTATTCTGATCATCATCATTATCATCTCATTATTAATATACTCGTATTCAGCCTATATATTAGTGAAGTGACGTGAACTAAATGAGAGAGAAGTTATTTCTGACCAATCCTTGACTGAGTTTTGCTGAAGCCACTTTTGCGCTCAGTATAATTTGAGCATATTTGCTTTTGTTTCTTCCTGCGGGTGGAATCATGGAAATAATTTCTTGAATTATGACGATATCGGATTTTTTTAGAAAAATATGATGTGCAATAATCGTCATTTCCTATTTGTCTTTATTTTCTGCCTTTAGGATTGGTCAATTTCATAATGTCTCGAATAATAACGCTGTCTGATTTTTTTTTCTGCGGTGAGAAACACAGGATGAGAATAATATCATTTCCCGAATGCCCGCTCAGAACTTTTGTAAAAACTCGGGTTTTAATTTTTTTTTAAATCGTGGTTCAAGAAAATAGTTATACCTCAATGACTCATTTGCTTCATGAAAGAACCCCGCATTCTCGTGACGCAGAAATGGAATCATCCATATGCGCCATGAATCTGTTTTTTCTCGTTCTGAACCATGCACAACAGTTCCGCAGAAATGTCGGCATTTGTTCATTCAGTATTTTTAACGTCAGGGAAACATATCCGACTGTCATTGCTCCAACTCCGCCATTCATTCCGTCCAAAAACGAGGACGGACGGACGAACGACCAGCACTTCCGTTCAGCGAGCTAAAAAAACGGGAAAAATGAGCGGAAGTGGAGAAGGAACAGAGGTATTTGTTGACACGGAGGACACGAGGAGTGCAGGACAAGGCATAACATGTTTTTCTTGGCCAGAGGAAAAAAAAAAAAATATATATAACCATCCACCGACCTCGGGTCGTCTTTTCACATGCATGCGTGACACACGCTCATATAAATAACGTACTGGAAATGTAGGAAATACTCGGGAGGTACGCTTGCCAGAAATGCGTTTCGGGTGCTATGCACACTTGAATGGGTTATCTGTGAGAGCGGATCGAGTTTCCCTTGCTTTGAACTCGATTCACATTCAAATTTCCCCGGCCTGCGTGTTGGTTGCATGAGCGGAAGCACTCGTGCCAAGCACTAGCCACGTCCCCCTTTTATTTTTGGGTTCCCATTTACAGTAGTATCCCTTGTACAGGGTGGACCAAAAAAGCAAAAAAGTGAACTGTTGTTTGACTTGAAAAAACTTGGTGGCAAAGTGAGCTGTGGCAATGACAGCTGTTCAACTCTCTTTGAAATAATACTCAATTTTATGTACCAAGTGCCCCGGCATGGTCACAAGGACCATTTGAATGAAAACTTTCGGCAGAAAAAAAGTTGTCAGGCAACTCCTTCTACTAGGCTGCTGTTCTCCAGAGCTGTTTTTCAACTTTGAATGGCAGAGGGTTCCTTTCCATTGCACATCAGCAGATTCAGATCTTTCTGGGGGAGGAGGGGGGGGGGGGCAAAGTTCAGTTTGACCAAAGGTTACTGAAATGCTTCTGGGTTGGGAAGGCTTAATAAGTGAGGAAAAATCCCAGAGGCAAATTTCCTATTGTTTTCAGAAATCTCCCAAATCAGAATCCTATGCTAGGAATGCAAGAAACAAATGGTACCCAGAGAGGGATTTTTTTAAATGCAAAATGTTCTGCTCGATTATAAACAAATATTGAACTTTTTCCCAACTTAGTACTTGGTACAAAAGTATGATTTCTTAAATTTTCAGTGCTCATGGGCACAACAGTTTGCAAAAATACTCTGACTTAGCTGCAAAAGGGTTGAAGATAAATGGGTGCAGGACCAGTACTTTAGCCAGAAAACTTCACGCTGCCTTCAAGACAGTGCAAACATTCCCAAAATTTAAGAGGTGGGGGTGAGAAGTGCAAAATAAAAATTGAGCAGTGGAATGTTGCTGAAGTCGTGGATCCCAATGCAAGTTTGCTGGGTGCCAGCCTCATGAAAATGGCCCCTGTGACCCCCTGCATGCAAATTTCATTGGAAGGAGTTGCCTGAGAACATTTTTTAAAAATTTCCTTCAAATGCTTCTCATAATTATGCCAGGCAGCACTTGTGATCACAAGACTACATACCATTTGAAACTGAATTGAACAAGCTTTTATTTGGGATTTTTTTTCATTGCCACATCAGCTGAATTTTCAACCTAGCTATTCAAAGTCAAAAATAGCTTCACTTTTTTTCTGGCCCACCCTGCATATGCTGATGCATCCACGCTGAAAACTTTTGACTAGATATAATGTACATTGCTTGAAAATATTTTCCACACTCTTGCTCACTTGTGGCATCGTCAGCTTTACCCCATTTCCTGAGAAAACTCTTGAGATGTTCACGCCATTTTCGACCAATAAAGTACGTGTTCATATGACACTGGACGGACCGAAAACGTTCGCAGTCTCTGACTAGAATTTTATACAACTCATGACAAAGATGGTGGCCGGAAACCTACGTTGAAAAACCCCGGAGGCCACGAAGACCTTTTCCGTTTTCCAGGAAAAGTTGGAACAAAGGAGGAAATATTTCTTTCATCGCGAGAGATCGGCAGGAAAAAGTAGCTGCTACTTCTGCGTATTTCAGCTGAAGACAGGCAAAACGAATTTCCTCTTGTAAATAAAGAATAAAAATAAAAATCCGGGAATAGAGGAGAGAAACTTTGATGTTAGCCTGCAATGAAATCCAGTACTGAACCCATAGACTATAGTTCATGTTCTAGCGTTACGGCTTTGGTTTCATGTACAGTACTGCACAAGCAAATCCTTTTTTTTTTTTTTTTTTTT